>JAWQFJ010000253.1:114172-161672 GCA_034096865.1 Theodoxus fluviatilis | reverse complement strand
CCAGCTGCGGAGAAAGTCTCATATGTCCAAGTACTTGCCTACCTTTTAAATCAAGGGATTTGCCTCACACGTCCACCCATTTGATACAAACAGTCACCCCAGCCGGCACACTTGCACAACACCAGTAGAAAATCTTCACGAGGAAAAGGTGAGGAAAGTGCCATCTCGGGGAAGCGAGAAAAAAAACCCAACTGAGAATAAGTAGACCTGTTGGGCAGCGAGCGCTGGAGATGTGATACTGGTTCATGCGGAGTGTACAGTCCCGATGAAGAATGGCGATAAGAGGATATCTCCAGTCCATCTTCCACGGTGGGATGGCTGCCTGGCTCCACTGTTCTATACCCACTGCTCTGTCTCCCATCCCTACCCCGTGTGTGCTATTTTTTTTCTTCTACCCGCCACTTCCTGGAATGGTTCATCTTCTGTCTACCAAATGCCTGGGCACTCCCTCAATATTGCGCCGCTTTCCCAGGAGTCTCGTTGACTACGTGCCTTTCCTGTCCCTCGGACTATTACAGTAGTCCACATGCTCGCGCAACACCACCTCATCCTTCAGCCTTCCTTGCTCCATATATACACTCCCCACCCCCACCCCCACCCCCACCCCCACCCCCACCCCCACCCCCCACCTATTTCATTGTATTTCGCTATCTACCTTGCCTTTCCTGCTACCTAGTGCATTATATGTAGTATTTTCGTCCGTCCTAATCCCCCTCCAACTTCCCTGGCTCCTTATTCTTCGGACCTGTTCTCCATTCCCATTTATTTCATAGTCTATTGTTATCTACTGTTTTACCTTTGATATTGCAATAATCGTCTTGCCCACGTCAACTCTACCGCCATCCGGAACACAGATACCCACCCTGCTTTACATGTCTCGTCTTCTGTCTCTTCGTCTGACTCAAATAAACATATATCCTCACCTCTCCCAACCCTACCATACTTCTCTTCCTCATCCTCCAAGCATGTCTCTCACTACCTCCCCACCCTCCGCCCTTCCAGTATGCTATTGTTTCCCGTCTACTTCCATTCCTTTTTACTGCTTGCCTGTCTGTCTGACCCTACCCAGCCACGCCCTTAGTATCTGTCTGACCCTACCCAGCCAAGCCCTTAGTATCTGTCTGACCCTACCCAGCCAAGCCCTTAGTATCTGTCTGACCCTACCCAGCCACGCCCTTAGTATCTGTCTGACCCTACCCAGCCAAGCCCTTAGTATCTGTCTGACCCTACCCAGCCAAGCCCTTAGTATCTGTCTGACCCTACCCAGCCAAGCCCCTTAGTCTCTGCCGCCCTAGGACAATGTGCTGGCGTTGACTGATTACTACATTTTGTCACGGTGATGTCTCCACATCGAACTGGCCCAAGTTCCGATGACCAGATGGACATTGTGTGGGAGAGATTTGCATATAAGTATGTGATTGTGCATGAGAAGCAAGGTTAAAGCCGGCAGAACAGTTTTCGAGCAAACTCTGATAAAAGTCACCAACGCATTGTTACGTATTGTTTTTGTAAGCTTTACATCACTGTTAAAACATTCATATATTTCCTCTATGAACATGCTGTTTTTCTAATATATGCATGGATTAATTACTAATGTTCTCGTTGAAATATCTGATTTTGCTACTTTTCTGCCTTGAACTTTGCTTCCTCATGCACAGTCATAGATGTGAGACGGCAGTGTTGAGGGAAGCATGTGCTCGCGTGTCGTTACAGATGAGAGGTGCGTTAGCGGTATGAAGGAGACAAAAGAGGTCAAATTATATAACTTGCTTGAGGACAGTGTGAGTAAAGCAAAAACACAGAGGAAATTACCACCGAGATAAGACGGAGCGATACCAGCTTCATTTCAGAGATGTTTTTGAAGGGAGTTGATTAGGTCAGCAAAATGAGAAAATAATCCATTAAACATGATTATTACCCAGTCACTCAACATTACAATCAAATACGACAGCGCACCATATGAGGAATTTCGAAGCTATTGATTCGTTCGAAATCAGAAATATTTAATAATTGGAGTTTTTTCACTACAAGCATGGGAAACAAAAGACCAGGAAACGTGCATACCACTAAATCGTAGAGTTGGAGAAGACCAGTCCGGTTATCCCGAGCAGAGACTGCGTCGCGTTGCTTAACCTACCTAGTTGGCAAACAATTGGCCAGTGTCAAGAAGATGTCAAACATCTCACTGCTTTACGTTTGCTTTCATCATATTCACACGTGTTGACACTGGCCTATTCCTCGCAAGATCTTGCAAGGTTCCTTGCGTAAGCGACGCGTCCCTGAACCACGTCACCCATTCGCCTCACACAAATGTTAACTGGTCGACCTGCTCTGTATGACTGGACTCCATCATAACGATCTAAAACAGATCTGCGTCCTCTTTCAAAGTGGAGTGCTAACAAGAGCCCTTCAATGTTACTTTTCTGAATCGTAGAAAGACACTTATCTGCCCACAACATGAATATGGCAAGTGTCTCCGCCCACTGACAAGGAGGTCAGCATCCTAGAGGCTTGTTCACGAGGCGCAGCGATTTAAAGCGCTGCTCAGCGCTGGACAGCGCTTGCGCCGTGAAACGGCTTGTTCAGGACGCGTAGCGCTGCAAAGCGCTGCATGTGATTCGGCGCTTTGCAGCGCTGCGCCTCCTGAACAAGCCGTTTCACGGCGCAAGCGCTGTCCAGCGCTGAGCAGCGCTTTGAATCGCTGCGCCTCGTGAACAAGCCTTAGGACTCAGACATAAGTAGATGATCGTCTACTGTGGCTGTTATTTTCGAGACACTGAGTAAATATGGAGACTTATGGTCTCATCTCAATGGCACCTGTCAACACAGTTTTGGATTAGTGACAACGTTATTCAATGGGATGAATTTATCCAAATAACACAGTATTGTACACACGTCAAGCCCATTGTCTCGTAAGTTTGCCAGCTTGGCAACGTCAGTCACCCAATATCTGGAATGTAGACTAGGACGGAAAATATGATCTGGATAAGTTTCTTGTTGTTTCAAAGTACTTGTCAGTCAAGATTTACCAAAATGGCCTTCCAGTGATGGGCACGCCACGAGGTAGACGTAAAGTTTTGTTGTTTCAACAATGTCCGTTCGGGCGCACTGGAAGGGAATATGAATTGAAAAAAAAACCGCAAAACAAAATTATGTCAACATCGTTACTCTTTAGCCTGGAAACATGCAACACTTTGAAATAATATCAAATAACACAGTTTTGATTATTTCAGTAGAAAAGGAGCACGGTGAGAATGAGCTCAACCGCGCCTCTCCTGACATGAACGATTCTCATTTGTTCTCAGCTGTAAAAGGCAAGCCTTGTATCAACGTGCAAAATTTCACTTCGAGGTCAGCAGTGCATCCCAGCTTCAGATAAAAAGTTACGGCGGGAATGTCGCTACCTAGATGAGAACAGCACAAGGAATGCCTTTTCCCTGCACACGTCAGGGCCCCTTAACACAAGAGCGGGTGACCCTGGAGGACTTTCCCTCGTAAACCACCACGGCCCGGCAGCCATCGCGCGTGAGCAACTGTCGCAGCCTTCCGGTAACCCAACAACCGTGCCGGGACAGTTGTCCCCCTTTGTTTCCCAAGGTGCACCGCGCGGCGCAAGGGCCTCAAAGCGAGACTGCGAGATTGGCGCTACAGTTATCAGTCGCTCTCATGTTTACAGCCCCTTGACGTCGCCCACTAGAGATCATCCAGGCGGCTGTCGCCATTTCCCGCGAATCAATCAGTCGCTCTCTTGCTTGTGTATCGTCCGTATGAGTAACAAAGTGAGAGTTGGTGATGAAGGAAACAGCTGTTTGAATAAACGACGTGCTCCAGTTTAGGGTTGTTGTATTACGTTCTCATGAAGTTGGTCGCAGGATGAAGGTATTCTAAGGATGTGTTTATCAGCTGAATCTATAGAATTTTTCCATGATAAAATCCAGGGAGGATTACAATACCAAGTAGTACATTCATTTTATTGAATTACATATAATTGATGATTTCGCACGCATTTGACAGCATGTGGACATTCACGGAATACTCTCTCTCTCTCTCTCTCTCTCTCTCTCTCTCTCTCTCTCTCACACACACACACACACACACACACACACACACACACCAGCCCAGGCAACCCAGGCAGAGGCCGACAATTACGCTCGTACACGTGCGGCTGGGTCCATCCAGCAAACAACATTGTTGAAGGTACCATACATACAGTTGAAATTTCGCCCACCTTTAGGATGTTAATTTGGGATATAGATAGCAGTTTAAATAAATCTAATGACCTTTAATGCCTTCAGTTTCGGCAAGCCTTCTCAAATATATGTTTATGTGAAACTTTCGTTGAATATTAGGAACTATCTGACTGTTTCAATGAGTTTGTGCCCTACATCATGCTCGCAAAAACACTCTCTCTTCGTGGTCGTAAAAGTACTTGTACAAGTATATTGAAAAGTACTTCATTCGGATTGAGTGTATTTATGATTGTATTGTGTTTAAAGTCAGTGGGAAATTATGTGATGTTCTCCTTTTCAATAATTATGTACCACCTGTAGGTTCCCCTTATTATGAGATATGTGAGGAATCGATTGGCATAAGTATGCTGGAGAACTGCATGAAAGTTATGACTGACAAAAATGGAGATGTTGACGACACGCTGTTGGTGATTTAAAAGCTAGAACCGGAAAAAGTAATATGTACCGTATACAATGCATAATAAGCTTGTTTTCGGAGCAGAAAGATATTTATTAGTGCTGGACAGGACATTTTTTTTAGAGATTTCGTGATCAAATTTACCATGGGAATTAGTGAGTTATGTCTCCATAATAATAGGTATTGCCAATATAAATCTGAAACTTTGTATCCCAATTGTTGGGTGAGAGAGGAAGACGACAGGAATGTTCTATTGCATTGTCAAACGCTGTATAATTTACGAATCAGATACATAATACCATATGTCAGAGAAGAAATCGATGACCCATTCGCACAACTCTTCTGTGATAATGATACCACTTACCTTTACTACGCGTTAAAAAGAAGAAAGGAGGCGACTTCACGAGATATGCAAACTGTCATTTTTTTCGAATGAGCAGAGATCGTCACTGAGTATCGTGGGAGCTCTCAGCGTATGCATGTCATTGCAGATGATCGCTGAGGTACATCATATACGTGTAGAGCGATAGTATCCTACTACGAGTATGTTGGAGAACTGTATTTTAATAAACCCAGTTTTCTCCATCCCAGGGATAGAACCACGGCACTGCGCCTCGCACATCGTCCAACACCAAAGCATGCTCGCCCATCTCCGCCTG
This sequence comes from Theodoxus fluviatilis, assembly GCA_034096865.1. NCBI lineage: Eukaryota > Metazoa > Mollusca > Gastropoda > Cycloneritida > Neritidae > Theodoxus > Theodoxus fluviatilis. The sequence continues at coordinate 156,366 of JAWQFJ010000253.1, read as the reverse complement.
TTTAAAAGACGTGGTTTCAATTCGCTTGTTGAAACCATGTCTTTTAGACAGGCGGAGATAGGCGAGCATGCTTTGGGGCATTCTAGTAAACTAGAGATTTCGCCTACCGGCAAAAGTATCTCTAGCACAGTTCACATCACGTGATGGAAGGTTTTTGGCCAATTTATGCAAACGGAGGTCACACGAGAGGCTTGTGGGATAGCCGATGTGCTCCCTGACATACGCCGTTAAAGTAGTTCTAAGACTATTTCGCACAAAACTCTTAACTTACTCTTGTTGAGGCAATAAACAAGCGTTTATTCGATAAAATAAAATGTTTGTGTTGAAATGAAAACAAGTTTTGACATCTGAATGATTTATGTAAAAAGTGGAGAGAAAAATTGTATCAGAACGAACTATTTTTTGCGCAAGGCTGTAATGCGAAAGGTCAAGCCTATTGCGCATTCATTGCGAACTGTGCCAGAGTCACTACTGACTTGGGTTTACGGAATGGCTTTGGGGATGGGCGATGTGCGAGGCGCAGTGCCGTGGTTCTATCCCTGGGATGGAGAAAACTGGGTTTATTAAAATATCGTGACAATGTGGGATATTATACTGGCTGCAACCTTGTGACGTTAGCTTTGGTTCAACGTCTACGACGGGCCAAAGCAGAAAGACAAAAATATTTACAGGAACTTCCCAACCCTTCAAACTTGTAAAACTGTGTATTGTGTACTGTACTTGTGATGGGCAACAGGGCCAGACAATAAACTTATTCTCTCTCTCTCTCTATATCTCTCTCTCTCTTCTCTCTCTCTCTCCCTCCCTCTCTCTCTCTCTCTCTCTCTCTCCCTCTCTCTCTCTCTATCTCTCTCTCTCCCTCTCTCTCTCTCTCTCTCTCTCTCTCTCTCTCACACACACACACACACACCCACACCCACACCCACACACACACAGATGTCTGAAAGCAAACCGCTCACGCTGGTAGGTTGATGTTTATCAGTGATACTTCGAAAAAAGATGTAATAGGGTCAATCCTTGACTACCCGAAACAAGGCTACCAAACTGTCAAGTGATTGCCCAAGATGTTCAGTTACAACTTCTTTTTAAACCTCCTTAAGTGTTTCCGTGCATGTCTCACAAGCCTGACCGGGTTAGTGACCGCCAAGGAGGCTGTGAACGAGGTCAACTCTTTCAGCGGTTAGCCCCTTTTCAGCTGTCATCCTTCTCTTCTCTCCTTCCTGCCACAGCTCAGCAGTGTAGACGCTTTCCAGGCGTAAATTTGGAAGAGAGATAGTGATATAACTTGTTTGTCCTTTTCCCGTTTTAAAGCAAAAAACAACAACAAAGGCTTTGCATTCCCAGACTACATTTATGGCACGATATATCAGGAACACTTCCAGCGGAGCTTTTAGCCGAGAGTTTATACTGTTTCTGTTGCCGTGATGCCTCACTCTTCAGCCATGTTACAAATGTGAACTTTAAATGTCAAGGAACACTCTACCATCGTCGCAGAGATTTGTGTAGCACAGTAGTAAATGTCCAGATACAGTTTCAAAAAGCGTGAACATCTATCTGTTTTCCACCCATAAGCTTTGAGTTCACGTAACTTTCTCTCTCTCTCTCTCTCTCTCTCTCTCTCTCTCTCTCTCTCTCTCTCTCTCTCTCTCTCTCTCTCTCTCTCCTTTGAAAAGCAAGTACGCCATGAAGCTGAATGATCTTTTCCTGGAAGATGCACGTCATGCTCTGAAACACTTTAATAACGACAATAAAAGAAATATCTCGCCTCATTACCTCCGCCGACTACCTACTTTTGATACCTCAAGCTCATACATTCGCGAGCGCGCGAACAACCCCCCCACACACACACACACACACTTTACATGAGCACAAACATATATAAACGAAACAAATAATGATGACAAATATATTTGTGATCATTATATTTTTTGTCTTCTGGAATCCGGCGGTCTATCGTTTACACACACACACACACACACACACACACACACACACACACACACACACACACACAGACACACACACACACACACACACACACACACACACACACACACACACAGACACACACAGACATATATATATATATAAACAAAACACAAACACATACACACACACACACTTCTCTCTCTCTCTCTCTCTCTCTCTCTCTCTCTCTTTCTCTCGCACACACACACATACACACACATACACACATACACACACACGCCTACACTCACACTTACGCTGAGATCTACTTAGCGAGGTGCACCTTCATTCTACTCCTGCCAGACAGGACGAGGTATTGGCGCTACTCCAAGCGCATCCAATTACACCTGACGACAGGTGCTTGAGGTCCAAAGTCGCTGACAGACAAATTGATGGCACGACGGACTGCACGCCGAGGATTCCCCAAGCAATTCATTACATACAAAGCGCTTTGCAAAGGCCGTGAATGCTTCACCCTTCATTACGGAAGGACCGGAGACACAAAAGGTGGCTTTGAACGCTGACATTTCAGGTATGTGCACGGCGAGGTTAATTCCTTCCACAACGAGGCGCCCGACGGGGACGATAGACAGCGGAGGGGTTTGCCTGCTAGTGATGACTATTGTAGTGTCGATGCGGACGCCTTCAGCACGGGCGTTTTCTGTGCAGTCATTGCTGCATTGGAATGCATGTATCAAGAATGTGGCCTCTGCATTCTTACAGGAAAGGATGGTGCATTGGAACAAAGCGACATATGATTCGTTAAATACACATACTCTGTACGCACCAGCAGTATGCGTGTTCTGAACTGACATTAATTACTTACTTGTCATGAGAGATTATAAGTACTTAAAGAAAGGACAAGTCTTGATCGTTTACTCAGTACATTAAGTGACACATTTCAGGTGTGTTGCGATAGTCTAGTTCGAATAGAAAATCGGGCGTATAGATTGACAAATATGGCCAAGTCATTCCGTTCTTAATAAGAAACTGAGGGGATGAGCACAATGGACTTAATTTGAAATATTAAAAGTATTAGAATAAAAAGATTAGCAATCTTCTTTGATTTATATTATTCAATCAAAGACGTACCACAGATGTAACGTATTTGATTCAAAACGGGCAAAAAGGCAGTGCCTGCATGCAAGCAGAGGGAACAACATATTTATGTTATCATTACGTTTCCTCTTGATTTGTCCAACATGGCGCTCATGAAGTAAGGTAAAGTGCATTGAATTCCTGCGGGAACTTCTCAGTCAAACGTGAATCTCCAACAGCTTTGCCCTTTCCCCTCAGACCTTGGGGCCGGGTGATCAAGACTTTAGCAGTGCTGTCCAAAGGAAATCAAATAGGCCGTTAGGACGAACATGCGGTAGATAAAACTAGCAGCTCGAATACCTGTTATATGCGTCAACTCGCCATCGGCTTAGGTGTGCAGCAAGGGTAGGTATGCTTGCACTAGCCTCGCATACATGAAATTGTAGTCTCGGATGGCGAAAAGCAAAGCAGAGTGAGCATCTTACTCAAGGATATCACTCTAGAATCCATGCAGGAATGAACACCACACCTACTCCTGCAAAGCGCCTGCTAGGCAAGTGCCCTTATGACTGCGCTTTATAGTCGGCATTTCGTTCTCGATGTACAGTAGAGACTCTGCAACTAAATGATGTAAATGATGGTGACGCAAGCACAACATTGCCTCCAGCAGGTCAGCAGTGAGGTAACACACGACTCACAAGGAAAGAAAAAGTCGGACAGAGAAAACACCGCCACCGGAGAACCCCTGCCACCAGAGAGTAAATGCAAATGACACGACTGCCCTCACCTCAGAAGTAAGTCGGGCATGGGAGGAGCGAAAGGTGAGAGTGGAAGAGACGAGCGAGCAACCTCCCATACAGAGAGAGAGAGAGAGAGAGACAGACAGAAACAGAGAGAGAGACAGGCAGAAAGACAAAGACATACAGAGAGAGAAACAGACAGACAGACAGACAGACAGACAGACAGACAGAGAGAGACAGAGAGAAACAGAGAGAGACAGAGAGGGGGGGAGGTAGGAGGCAGACAGAAAGAGAAAGAGAAAGAGGGGGGCAGAGAGAGAGACAGAGACAGGGGATGCAGGATGAGCAAGCAGGTGGAAAAGAGGAAAGTTTACGAGGACCACAGAGAAGCTGAGGGAAAATTGTGGAATGAAAACGGAAGGTATTAAGTACTTCAGATAAAATGGAGAGACAAAAAGTAAAGGGAAAGGGATTCGAGTCTCAGACAACCAAAACTCACACACACACACATACACACACACACACACACACACACTCACACGCACACACACACACACACACACACACGCACGCGCGCACACACACACACACACATACATGGATAAACAGAGGTATAAAGAGTATGAGTGAGAATAGGTGACAGATGGTTTTGAAGAGCGAATGATAAGTTTGGAATGCTAAACCAATATGATTATCTCAGGAAATGAAACAAATCTCACGGAGATAAAGAACGGGCGGGGGGGGGGGGGGGGGTAGGGGGGCGGGAGGAGGAAGAAAAGAGGAGAGAGGGTATGCAGGGGAAAGGATGGAGAGGAGGCAAGGAAGGTTGGAGGCATAGCACGGGGAGGGGGGCAAGCTGTGTGAAAAGGACTCACATAGAGAGCGGAGACAGGGGCTACTCCAAAAAAGAACAGGACAAAAAGCGTAATATCTACAAAAAAAGGAATCTCGTTGACAGCAGACCTTCAGAGAGATGGGATCACATGGGGAGAAGAGAAGAGAAAAGATAGAATGTTGCTTTGCAACGAGTGTCGTCCCAGCAGTTTGCGTGACGAAGAGGACGGTCAACTAAAGGTGAAATGGAGGAGAGGGAGGGTGGAGAGGTGGTGTGAGGGGAGGGAGGGACTAGAATGAGGGGAGGGGTAGATGGTTTGGAGGAGCGACAGGGGGTGACGGGCCGTCGCCGGCGCATACCAGACTGGAAATCTTACCCCGGTAATTGCAAAACCAATGCATACGTAACGATGTCCATGAAAGGGGAAGGGGATATGATTTCGAGGTTGGAGGAAGGTCTCTGCCTTGGCTGTAGTCTGGGCAGGACAGAGAGTCACGCATACACGGGACACCACAGAGAGTCACGAAAGCAAAAGAACACCACACGAGAGAACCACATGTGCGTAAAAACATATTTGATAGGGTAAAGGGGTGTAGTGACATGGGGGCAAAATACATATGAGTGAAGACACCGTGTTGTAGATCATACATGGATTTAAAACTGCAATGAAATACGGCAGGTAAATGCAGATCACAGCATAGCAACGTGGATGGTATAGCAGTTCACATAAAGACACAATCTAGAGTCACATGGACGTGAATACACCGCTGACACCTCCATATGTGCACATACGCTATTTAATGCACAATCACCTCGGTAATGAGATGCAACGGGGAGTTGCAGAATCGCTCATGGATACCAGAACCAGAGGTACACGTTACATAATACCGTACAGGCGACAGATAACCATGCGGATTCACGTTTGCTACAGGCACATGGGTATTCCTGTATCACAGACATCTACGTAGGTAACCCACCAAGACAAGTTGTTACATGGATGTAATAACGTTGTGAGATTAATACCTAACAATAACACGAGTTTCATATCACCAACAACATCTCATGCTGTATATGGATGTTAATGTTATGAACACTCAGTGGAGCGTGATATCGTCATAAGACAACATGTCCCTGCGCAGTCGTGAGAGCCGCGTACGTGAGAATGACTGTACCAGAGGCAAGCATGTAGATATATGGACATTATGATTGTTCATTGACATGACTGATAATGCCTTCAGAGATGTAGCATCAGCGCTGACAGTTACATGTATAACACCACATTAGACAACAACGGCTGTTAACAACTTCCATAAGAGGACATTTCAACATTTTAAACTTACAAACCACGAAAAGCGGTAAAGTAACATAAACATCCATAGCCACACCTCGACGGTACATTAAAGGCATTTTGGGGGCGTAATGACATCCCAGGCAGTCAGACTGGTGCAGGGAAACTGAGTGCAACCCATTAGGGAGGAAGAAGTTTTTAACTTGTGTTTCTTTACTTGGGTTTGCACTTGCTGTGCGTGTACTGATGATAAGTGATAGGATCTGAGCACCAAGCAAGAAAACACTGGTCCGTGACATGTCGTGTGTCAAGGGGTGCAAGCAAGAGGGGAGCGGCGAGGAGAGGAAGTGTCTTGGTGGGATGGAAATCGGGTGGAAAGGAGAGAAGAATGAAAGAGGAATGACAACACCGATCTCTTTTCAAGAGACAAACGTCAAGCCAACTGTTTCCTCTGTACAAAAACGTCTCTCTCCAGTCAATGAGGACAAGGCGGGAATACTGAATGTGTGACCTTGGCCGTAGTTGCGTTTTGTGCACAGAGAAGGAAGAGGATGACAAAGTTTGAAAGATAAGGACAACACAAAACTGGAATTATAAACCGAAAAAATTGAACAGAGAGAAAGTTGGTGAGAATGAATGAGGCAAACGGTCTGGGTAGAATATGGGAGGGTGTGGGTGAAAACAAATAGTTGGTGGGGAGAGGGGATGGCGATATAAAACCCAAAGAAAAAATTGAATGTGTATACAAAAATCCGAGGAGCTATCGACAGCTGAAGGACGGTGATGGTGTGGCGTTTTGGGATGGAGAAAAAGGAGGGCGGGCGGGAGATGGGCTCTGAACAAGCTCGATAGAAAACATGGATGTCTGCTGCCTGCACCCTGGGGAGCAGACACGCCTATGCTCCTCTGCTCCTCTCCCCCCGCAGTCGTCCTGCGATGAAATAGTGTAAGATATGTAGGAATGTTGCCACACTGCGGCAATATAAACTTAGGCAACGCCTCTACTGTGTGATGCAATGTGCTGTAAAAGGGTTGTCCCTCACACACGGTGGATCTCAGTATCAACAAACAAGGAAGCAAAGATTTCATTCACTACGCACTAGCAAAAGCAAACTAACGGTATTTACATGATAACATATGTATGCAAAGAGAGCGATGCTGTTTTAAAATAAAGTATTAAAAACAGATTTGACATACACTTTCATCATTACAGAAAGTCATGGTCAACTTGAATATTTTTATTGCGAGTCAAACAAGGAGCAGTCAACCAGTTCTCTGACAAATTAAATATGCTAATTTTAAGTAAGATGGTTTACCCCTGTATTAGCTGCTGGTAAACATGCCCAATAGTGTCAAATTGGACTCTAAAACAATAAAGCCAAATATTGTACGAAAATGCATATATTCTGGTAAAATCTCCGGTATTGCCGGTAACGCTGTTGCTATAGCACCTCAGCAGTGTAACCAGTCGTCATGCCATGCTGGCAGTCTACTGTGGAAAGTCCCGGTCCTTTCTTCCCCTGCCTGAGCCAAAGCACGCTTCACAGAAAACGCTCAAACCCTGGGGCCAAACCAAAACGACGAAAGCGGGGGGTCCCCATGCAATTTATGGCCTGTAAAGTCATGTTTATACAAGAGTACCGCTAAAAACATCCCCGATTCTACCCCCGGGAGTTGGGCCTTTCCATACACGTGGTTCAGGCATGCAGATCTTATCAAATCAAACGTCGTCAAAAGCTATTTGAAAAGGGGACTGGAGTTGCCAAGGCGCTGGGACACCATTCGGTGGCTTGCTACTGTGTGTTGTCGGCTGAGGGGCTCGGGGAAATATTTCATGCTCGCCAGACCCCATCCCAAATTTAAATTCACTGCAATAGCTGTACTTACTGGTAAGGTATGACCTTCTATGACGCAGCTGCACATGAAATTACATTGGTACTAAATCATTCCATTTTTTCCCTTCAACTTCTAGAATCTCACAGATAGTTATTTATGATCAGTTCGATGCTTTGTGTATGTACGCAAATCCTTCATTGACTAGCCATGAGTTTACTGTTTCTTGTTGTCTTTTTATCTTCAAAAGAGGAAAGAAGCAATTTAGAGAGGGAGTTAAACACTTTAAAAATCACGTCTTATTTGCCCTGTACAACAAACGCAATATGCAAGAATGGCGCACTGTGCTCCAATTTCTTTTTACGCAAGCATGATCTGGCCTTGTTGCCACAAGCTCTAATCGCAAAAGTTTGGGGCTACGCATTTTGCTCAGTGCCACTGATGTCCCCGTCGTAAATCGACAGAACACCACGCCATGTTGCTACAGAATGAATGTGACTGGCTGAAATTGAAACTGATCGAGCAACGACAAACCCAGATATCCCATGTGGCTGTAAACAGACTGTCTTGTTATGCAGAACGCAATTTTGTCGGTGGAGCCATTTTCACGGCAGCTGCGTCCAGTTGAAACAGACTTCAGTATATCTTCCATTTAAGAATCCAAAAGATTGATCTACAATCTAGTGATTCTTTCATACCGCTCTGTAACGGAGAACCTTAATGATATCGACAAGCTAGAAGAACCGTGTAGATTGTGTGTAACGTGTAAGTGCCCGTTCACCTTCACGCTACAGCGAGTCAACTTGGCACGAGAAAACTCTGGAAAGTATTGACAGACATAAACCCAGCTGTATCAAAACACAGCTCATCACTTTTATGCAAATTTCTCCCTTGAAATTCAAGAAACGAATTGACAAACATTAACATAGCTGTATCAAAGCACGGCTCATTACATTTGTGCACATTTCAACCTTGATATCTAAGGAAAGTATTGACATTCATAAACCAAGGTGTATCAAGGGACAGCTCATTACATTTATGCACATTTTCTCCTTACTATTCAAGCATGGACAAAGCACTTCTCAGGCCACGTTACTACGTGGAGTAAAGCCCAAGGTGCCACGTCCAAACTTTGGATTCCGCGAAAATATAAATGCCAGAGACCCTATCTCAGATTCATAGTACATGCGTCTAACTATCCGAATAAACATATTGATCTCTTTGAGAACATCAGAAAAGAATATACTGTTATTAAACAATCCCATAGTAAGAAACCCAGGACTTTATGGCACATCTGACACATCGACAGCCCAGTGACACACTGAAGAAAGTAAGACACAACTTTTGGTCTGTCGCCCAGCCAACCAGACGGTCAGAGAGCAAAGTACAGAGAGAACATCGACTTAGGGTGAATTTTGTGGTGACAGCAGGCTCACGCTACTAAGTCAAGAGCTGACCCGACCTTGGTGGCCGTGTGTGGCAGTGTGTCGCGTGGGGGAGGGGGTGGGGGAGGGGGTGGGGGAGGGGGAGGGGGAGATTACAGGCAGTCGCCAAGAGGTCTTCCACCATTTCTGCCCTGGGGGCATCCTCTCACACGTACGGACGTCCACTGCCCAGTGACTCGCCAGCCGCCATTGCCAAAGCCAGCTTCCCGACCTCCACTCCCTGCAACCTCCCCTCCACCCCCAACCCCTCCCCCTTCCCCTCCCCGCTTTGCCTCTTCCCTTCCTCCACTCCCATACCATTTGTCTGGTCACAGGGTCCGAACAGGGCGAGGCAAACAAAGACTGGCCACCTGCAAGCGTCTGCTAGTCAAGTCGTACACGCCTTTCACCGGCCATATTGGTGTCCGACCTGCGTCGTCCATAAAGAATTAGACGAGGTCAGCAGAAAGAGGAATGGCGAGGTGGGTGGGGGTGGGGGGGTAGGTAGGCGAAAGGGTATTTAGGAGAGGGTGTGGGTGCGGTAAATGATAGGAAGAAAGAGCAGGAATGTGGATAGGGTGAGGGAGAGGATAATTAAGAACGTAGGGAATTAAGAAAGAAGAAGAAAATAGAATTGTGAGTAAGAAAGGAGGACATAAATACATCTGACATGATGAAGGTCAGGAAGTCTCAGGTCAGAAAAGTCATGTGCGGCGAAAATTATTTCAACCTGGTTTCCTGAGCGGAAAATGTTGTTCATTAATATTGAATTTTCCTCAACAATTTCCTAATTTATACAAAAATCGAATTCCGTAACAACCAACGCAGATCTAAAGCAGTCTGGGCAACAGAAGATCAATGAGTCTGCAAAGCAGTGTTTGCCAATAGCAACGTCCACACATTGATTCATCCCAATAGGAAATACATTCAATACATGTCACAGCATTAAAAACAGATTTGTATATGTAAATCAGAAACAATTATACATTACTTATGATATGAGAAAAATAAATATTGCCCGAGTATGTAACAAACAAAGAAGATTGCAAAACATCCACGCTTGCGTACTCACGCATTTCGTGTATCCGCCTTCCGGACACCATCCCCACAATAGCACCGAGCGTTGTTAGACTCAAAAGTGGCAATCAGGGGAAGCCATATTGGCTTCACGACTGGCTTCTGGTGGAAGGGATAAATTGGGAGAGAATGTAGCATTAACGTAGTTTTAGCTTGGTTGGTTGGATGGATGGATGGATGGATGGATGGATGGATGGATGGATGGATGGATGGATGGACAAAATGAATCTATTTAATTAGTAGTTATTCGTTAAAACAGTCAGATGTACGCAGAAATAGCACGATAACACTGATCTAAAGCGCAGAAAATAATGTTGAAATCTTCGTTGGATATGGAATTAAACCCCAAGCATGGTTGCCAGTTTTATGACGAAATATTGATCGCAGACAATCATATCGCGCTTAAGTCAACAGTTAAACATGTATTTTGTACCCGAATTGTCAGGTTGCCGGTATAAACGTATGCTTTTCTCAACATATATACAACTTAACCTTTTACTTACGACATAAACAATACATAATACATATATGTATTTAGTAAATATATGGTCTTTGCTTTAAGTGCGTACGCACAAGCACACACGCGCGCGCGCGCAAGCACGCATACACACACAAACACACACAAACACACGCACGCACACACACACACACCTATATAGCTGCCAACAACCTTTGCACAGTGACATACACGTAGAGCGCACGCAGACACGCACGCATTCACAACACATTTTCATATCTTTTCCTGTCCTCGGCTCCCCTCGTCATGTCGCATCTCTTCTCTCCTGTCATTACGACACGTATCTGATCATCTCATCTCCCGACCTATTCGTTCGTCTCTTTTTCTCCTCTGTCATACACCCACCAACCTTCTTTTTACTCACACCCCAGTCGGCCGTTCTGCTGGGTGTGAAGAAAAAACGAGTTAGCTCCCCTTGAACAACAACACGACTGATGTTTACAGGATTTGTTTTTTCAAAGCCAGTAAACTCTTTTGTCCTTCCAGAATTTTGAAACTTAAGAAAAATTGGGTATAACATTTCCTGATACCGAGAAGTGCGTTGGACTGACTGATAAAATAGTGTGTTCAGTTCATGACTGGCAGGGGGAACGTGTGAAGTATTTCAACATGGCTGCCTCCAGGGTCAGCGGTGTGAGGACACTGTGCTCGTACGTTGTGTGCATACATATACTAATCAGCTCGAGACATCACTAAAGTTCTGCAGACCTACTCTCTACTTTGACTTCGATCTTTTCACTCTATTTAGCATAGCTGTTTGGGTCGATTTCCTTTTTTACACTTGGTAGAGCGCTTGCATAACGTGAAAGTCGAACATAGCTGTACCGTAGTGTACCGTCACTACCGAGTCAGTGAGTGTAGTGTAACCTATAATCTTTGGTGTAATGTCGTAACCTACTTGTTAACCCTAGAACGTTTGTCAAGAACTTGACCGTGACCTGAGTGTGAGTTTGCACTATTTAGGCAGTCACAGATGTTTCATTTTTTCCCCTTTTTTTGTCTTTTCACTTTTCTGGACTGATGACGAGTGCGCTTGACATATTAAATTATATTGATGATGTGTATTGCGATTAATCATTGTATGCGGCCATGAGCCAGCATCGGGTTGGATATCCCCCCCCCCCCCCCCCCCCCCCCCCCCCAGGCCCAGGGAGTGGAGTTGGTGCTGGTACCTGACTGTGTGCGTTTTAAATGTCTGTCACTGTGTTTGTTGACGGATGCTCTTGAAGGACTGCTCAGGCGGCGCTGTGATCAGGGGTAAAGCGGTTTGAGACAGGATATTTGTGATGAGTTGCCCTTTTTATGTGCAAAAGTTTAACCGCAACTTGATAAACTTAAAATCTTAAGAATAGGTCTGTCAGAGTGCTCTTTGAAATGAACCAGCGATTCACACTCCTGAGTCTCTTCTCTTTCATATTCTATATTTGCTGTCTCATTTGTGTCTTTAGCAAACTGTTTTGGATCTATACATATGAACATAATCTTTCTCTGTACAGTTATGAATCATGACATCGAATGGAGACTAGGAGCTTGATCAACCATCGTCATGAATCCAAGCAGACACGTAGGAAGAATTTTTTGGCAGAGGAGTGCTACAGTGTTGAGAGCACCAGGCCCAGTGACAGTTTGTCATCAGACACCAACATGGGGTGCGGCCAGACAGACTGGGATGACTCAAAGTCGCAGCCTTCCATGTCTTCAGTGCCAGAGACGACTGCTCCACTCGTCAGCTTTTCTCAATGCTGCTAAAGCCAAAAATTCAAAGAAGAAAATTGTAAGTGCTTTGCATTTGTGTGAAATGTGTGTGTCAAAGCATCAATCAATCAGTCTGTCAGCCTGCCATTCTGTCTTGCCATCTAACTCTGTGTGAAGTACTTAGTCTTGTCACTTTGTGCTCTCAAAAAATCTTTTCTTTACATTTTTGTTTGTCTGTGTTTTTGTTTTAATGACTTGATAATGGAGCAAATTTCCTCTTGTAATCAGGCCCACAAAGATATCCTGTATCCTTTGTACATAGAAATATGTTTTGTCCATCTTGACCATCACCGGAGGAGGTCAGAAATCATGTCATTGCAAAGACTGGATTTGGCAGAGGAAGCCTGAGAGTAATGCATGTGAACATTTGAACTTGAAGAAAACTGTCAGCTTATCCCAGTCCGACATATTTTTCATAATCATATGCCATCTCCAAGCTCAAGCCACAGTGGTGTCTGTGTGTGTGTGTGTGTGTGTGTGTGTGTGTGTGTGTGTGTGTGTGTGTGTGTGTGTGTGTGAATGTGTGGGAGTGTGTGCGTGTGTGTGTGTGTGTGTGTGTGTGTGTGTGTGTGTGTGTGTGTGTGAATGTGTGGGAGTGTGTGTGTGTGTGTGTGTGGGTGTGTGTGAATGTGTGGGAGTGTGTGTCTGTGTGTGTGTGTGTGTGTGTGTGTGTGTGAATGTGTGTATGTGTGTGTGAATGTGTGGGAGTGTGTGTGTGTGTCTGTGTGGGTGGGGGTGGGGGGAGTGTGTGTGTGCATGCATGCGTACGTGCATGTGTGATTGTCTGGCTGTTCTCACTCTAGATTGAGTGGTATCAGACTGTTTTCTTCATGTTAGTTTTGTTAGGCAGCAAGCATACAGTACTCTTTTTAACATTCTAGAGAGTTAACAGAGAATCTGATCTCAGAATTTACATTTTAGGCCAAAATAATAAATAGTTATGGTTATGGCAACATAGCCACACACAAAACAGGGTGAGTAGGTTGGCCTGAACTTGTTATTTTTTATTTCATGTTTATTCAGAAGAGGCTAAATAAATCATAAATAACAAGTGATCTTTTGCTGTTCAAAAAACATTATAAAAGTTATATGATGGATTCCTGGAGTGCTTGTTGGACAGGGAAGATGAGACAGCACATAATTAGTTAATTACCACCAATTTCTTCCCTTTTTTAATGATTGATAAAAGTTTAGAGTCGGCAGAAAGAAATTGGCTGAATCTGGTAGCTGTAACCACAACTTTTGTTGTTGTTGTTGCCTTACTGAGATACTGATTTTCTTACAGGCTAGTGATTTTTTCATTTTACTTTTTTATGCATTACATATTTTAATATTTTGTATCTTGTTCTGGAAAAGCATAACTATCTTTCACCAAAATTGTTGTGACTCATAGTGAAATAACTAATTAAAAATCTGTTTACCAGATGAAGCCAATCCGAGTCAACAAGAAGTCTGTAGGGATGGAAGTCGTGGCCATTCATCCCAACATGACGGTGGAGGAGCTGGCTACCATACTGGACAGAGACAAGGGTAATGGACGCTTCCTGAAAGAACAATTTTTCAACTCGGCACAGATGGTGTCAGACATTCAGTAGCTGCACGTCTGGAAATTTTCACTCACTTTTGTAGAGATGGTGTCAGCCTTTCTGTGGCTGGCTTTCCACTGCTCTGGCTGTCATCAAACGTTATTTTCTGCTACCTGAAGCATAAGTGTGCTTCCGCTTCTCAAAACGTGCCTTTAAATGGACCCATCAAAGTTGTTTTAAATAATTGAACTTCACTCCTGCTGACTTGAAAGATGATAAATACTTCAAAGTAATTGTTAAGAGGTACATTTTTCATTTGACAAGGCAAAGAAATCAAACATGTAAAGAGCACAATAAAATATGATTGTCAGCATCTTGACATTTTGGGTACTCCAACTCCAATTTATTTGTTTTACCTTTCAGATCAAGTTTTTGAAGCTCTGTCTTTTGTGAAGGATGGTGAGAAGTACGAAGAGGACGACCAAGGTAACACGAAAGGCAACATCGCATGTAAATTTAGTCTTCTGAATGCTGCTTGTAGGTTGCAGCTTTCTTCTCCATGGGTCTTGGTTGTTTACTTTTAGACAGAGTTTGTGCAAGCCTGGTTACAGTAACTTTCTAATGTCCAATATGTTTGTGTGCTTTCAGCTTCTGTCTGCTGTTTCACAACAGGATGCTGAGATTTCCTGTGGCTTTAAACAAGTATGCCTTTATATTGCGTTTAGAATGTGAGAGTGTGACTGTGCAAAAACTGATTCTAGTTCTCAGTTGTAACAGTATGGAGACTGCCTGCTCCCTGTTGTCGATGATCTGAGCCTGCCGGGTACTGGCATGGAGTTTGAGACATCGAGTCCCTGGTTACTGATGCTGTTCAGTGTTGATAGTGCAGGTGTAAGCCAGATACACAGATGGTTCATATGTTCTTTCCTATCCTCTCCTCTCTTCTCCTCTTCTCTCCTCTTTTCTCCTCTTTCTCTCTATCTCCTCTTCTTCTCCTCTCTTCTCCTCTTTTCTCCTCTCTTCTCCTCTTTTCTCCTCTTTTCTTCTCTCCTCTCTTCTCCTCTTTTCTCCTCTCCTCTCCTCTCCTCTCCTCTCCTCTCCTCTCCTCTCCTCTCCTCTCCTCTCCTCTCCTCTCCTCTCCTCTCCTCTCCTCTCCTCTCCTCTCCTCTCCTCTCCTCTCCTCTCCTCTCCTCTCCTCTCCTCTCCCCTCCCCTCCCCTCCCCCCCCTCCCCTCCCCTCCCCTCCCCTTCCCTCCTCTCCTCTCCCCTCCCCTCCCCTCCCCTCCCCTCCCCTCCCCTCCCCTCCCCTCACCTCTCCTCCCCTCCTCTCCTCTCCTCTCCTCTCCTCTCCTCTCCTCTCCTCTCCTCTCCTCTCCTCTCCTCTCCTCTCCTCTCCTCTCCTCTCCTCTCCTCTCNNNGATAAAGGAAGTGGGTGAAAAGCGCAGGACACTGGCTGGAGGAAAAGACCGCAGAAACATGGCAATTGCTGCCAAGTAGAATCGATTTTTTCATTTCTTCGAGCAATCGAATGACAGGCGCCTTCGGTACATTGAGACCCTAATGTGGCGTTATACTGTATCGCCATAACTCATCGAAAGTGGCTTTTCTCTTCCTGGAAGGACCCCAAACGAATTTGTCTGAGCCTAGAGAAGAAAAAGCAGATCCATTTCGAGCTATCCTGTCAGGGCTGTGGTAGATATAAGACAAAGCCACCAGCTTTTCCCACGGTACAACGTTCAGGGAGAAGTTGGTCAATATATGCCTCTTACTACGCAAAATGAACACTAATGATCATGGCATTTCGCACTTCACTGATTACCCTGAATTCACGTCAACACATGAGCTTTAGGAAGCACACTGCACCATGGGGGAAGTAGGTGATGAGAGCGGCGCCGATCACTGAACACATCAACACGATTCACGCCATTACTTCAGTGTGTGGGAGTGATTTCCTCGCGGTTGGGAACTCTAATCGAGCATTTCATCCACGGTGGCTGGCTTCCAGGGATTTCCTGGCGAAGCAAGGTGAGCACTCCGCTAGATGAGAAGAGGAGCGAAGTAGACAGGAGCGGAGGCCAGGCCAGGAGAGTGGCAAGCCTCGGTTCCTCCCCAACACAGGCTGCTTTCCTGAGACGGACACTCAGAATAGGGCGTCCCGACCGCTGGCGGCTGCCTGTGAAGTGATGTAGATTAAAGGGGCCGCTAAGAACATTTTCCTTATCCTCCCTGCAGCGCTCCACGCACTCTCACTGATGAAGCAAGGCAGAAGGAGGAGACAGCGACAAGCGGCACTACAACTTGAGCTGCCTTCATGAGCCATCTTGGTTAAACTCTCGTGGAATCACTTGCGATTCTGTTCCAAATATTAAACTTAGAGGCTATCGATTCCTTTCGAGATCGATACCCCAGAGAACGTATTCATCAGCACTGTTGAGGTGGAGCTGAAAAGCCCCAAAACGCCATCGCAGGGAAGTATCACTTCCTGGAGGAACTAGGAGTCCTTATGCCAAGACTAAAGGAGGCTCCCTTGAGGCAGCTAAACTAATGACTTCCCACCTCGCTCCCATGAGCATGAAGACGGCGACGAGGACAGCTAAAAACTGGGAAGGAAAGACAGGCAACAAAAAAAAAAAAAAACAAACACCGCCTGCTTGCAGCCCCAAGTGACCTCTTCCTCACGACACGGCCGGGAGAGCGAGGGGCTGCAGACAGGGGGAAGTGTAGGCATGGAAAATGAGGTGCTGACCAGACAGCCAGTTCCCCCCAGGGGCTTCTGGCACCTCAAACTCGGACTTAGTTACGCTAATGAGAGAAGGCGGGGACTAGAGGCCAGGGAGTCGGGCAGCCTGCGCCACGCAGACCGAGGCAATGCAAACAGGGTCTGATCAGTTTCAACCTGAAACCCATGCCGCCCGGTCGGGTAGGAGCCCCAATAGACTAAGTGGAGGCGGTGGGTTGGAGAGAACGCATGGCGTCTGCAATTACGGGAAGATTGGGAAAAGGATGGATGTGTTGGGCAAAAGGAGGAGGGTGAATAGGAGGTGAACTGAAAGGAATGAAATATGTAACTGGAGGGAGGGAGGGAGGGAGATGGGGGGGGAGGGTATTGATGGAGGAGGGAGGGAGGGAGGCGAGCAGAGAGATGAGGGCATTGAGATAGTGGACGAGAGAGACCGAGACTGAGCAGGTTAGGACGGATTGCGAACGACAGGCCGATTTTGATGTAGTGGATTTGCTATGATTTGGCCGATGTACGCATCGGAGAGAGAAGCCAGGTGCAGACAGAGACAAGGGAGAACCGAGGTGGACGCGAAAAGAGCTAAAGGCCACTTGGGTTAACTGCAACGATTCTTGTCTCTATAC
Source organism: Theodoxus fluviatilis (assembly GCA_034096865.1). Lineage (NCBI taxonomy): Eukaryota > Metazoa > Mollusca > Gastropoda > Cycloneritida > Neritidae > Theodoxus > Theodoxus fluviatilis. The sequence goes on along the minus strand of JAWQFJ010000253.1, from coordinate 139,003 downwards.
GTATTCCTAGAACTCTCTCAAGCCCTTACAGGTGTGCACAGTCGCTCAGTACAAATACATTTGCCCCATCCCCCCCCCCCCCCCCCCCCCCCAACACACACACACACATACACACACACACACCCTCCCCCATGAGGTTTTTTGTTCCTGACACTAAAAACACCGATGTCTGATCGAGTACTGCACAATCACTTGAAGATGACAAACAGCTATTTCCCAAGGGAATCTGAGCACACACACACACACACACACACACGCACAAGCACACACACATACACACACACACACACACACACACACACACACATACACATACACACACACCAAAAAAAAACAAACTTCTGCAACAATGAAGCCACGTTGCAGAGCCGCACAACAGTCTTCTGCTACACTACAGCCTCATACACAGACTGGATCAGAGTCCAAACCAACATAGAGACAAAATCAGACACCGTAACACAGCAGCATGTGTAGTCTTCCCATGGCGCCACGCCAGAACTGAAGGAGCGTTTCTCATGCCATGCCGTCACCAGGCGGGGGAGCAAGACTCCTTCTATGCAGAACTGTTCCCACAGACTTCACGATTCAGCCGACACTGATGCCTGCCAGGCTTCAAGTCATGACAAGTAGTTTTTAATCTGCCCTAGGAAAGTTCGAACAAGAGAGACATCAGTTCGTGATGCTCAGGCCTTGCAGGAGTTGCGAGAAAGGCTGGTTTCAGGGTAATCACAAGTTTGAAATGACAGGGAATCCTCCAGGCCAAAGCCAACTAAAGCTAGCTGTGTGCCGGGGCGCAAGAGTGAGTGATAACAAATCCGCGGCTCTGACAGTCAGCCAAGATAGCGCCGTCACAAACACAAACAGCATATATACATACTGTGAATCGTGGAAACAACCAGAAGCTGTAGACACCTTACACCCGAGTCCACAGGGACTACAGGCGATCCCCATTCCCATTCCCACAGGGACGCAGAAGGTAAGGAAGATGGCAGACTAGCCTCATGAGCCATCGGCCGCCTCTGGTCTTGACAGGCTGGTGTAAGGCGAGGCCGACCAGGCGCCGGGTCATCTATTTCCTATTTCCTCTTGCAAGCACCACACCCCTCCAATCCTTTTACTCCCCCACTCCACCCCCCGACTACCCCATCCCCCACCCCGGCCACTAAAAAACCCTCGTCTGCGCGGGGCTCAAAGAAAAGGTCTGCACACAAGCCACAGGCCAGTCGGAGCAGCGCCCACACCAAGAAGCACAAGCAAGGCGCCTTATGAACTGAACCTCGGGGTCCTGATGCAAAAGGAATACGGCGCCCTCGAGTCTACCAAGGACAATTTCCGGGAAAGCAAAGAGCGGTTTTTTTATGTTTTTAATTTGGAAACCAAATAGAAGAGGAAATCAAAACTGTCATGATGACTGTTGCCTGGGGCAAACTTTGATGTATGTCGAGGGTGGGGAAGGGTGGTGAGGCAGTGTGACTTACTCTGCCTCTAGTTCCTGGGCACTCTAAACTCTATGTCATTATGAGATATGTGAATTTCTTAAGCTGACTGAGAATTACACACCCTGCGCTTGGATTGAAAGTGAAACCGAAACGGAAATGAGAGAAGCTGGAGAGTACTTTCGTGATTCGGAATGAGACAAGCTCCCAAATCAGTCGAAATTCCTGTTAAGCGATCGCAGTCGTCTGCAAACCAACACACAGTCTCAGCAGCAAAATCAAGCGTTCCCTCAGTATAGTAATGCCTCGCCATGTAAAATTTGAGTGGCGTCTTGAATCTACGTGTACAGTTCACCCTCCTACTGCTATACACAGTCGCGTGTTAATCGTAAGGCAAGCTGAAGTATGCTACTGCACGCAATGACCCAGGCATGCTAAGACTTGGACACGCTAGGGCGAATGTACTCCGGGACAAATGCGCGAGGCCTCCTTCAAGCTCGGACTCATGAACGCTAGGACTAATAGAAACTAGGACAGATCATTAGGACTAATGTCAGTTTGTACTGACGTCAGCACGAACTGATCAACCCTAGGACTGACAGGCTCGTAAGTTTGTTCAGACTACCGATGTACGCGAAATGGTCGATTCGTGAATGCAGAGGAAATGACAAACGGAGGAACAGAGAACACAGAAATACTGCCATCTCATGCAAAACTGCGGTGAGCTCGGTCACGAATTTGTGCAACAGGAACGTGATGTGGTCACAAACAGGGTCGTGAAAGGACCACAACAGTCATGGGGAAAGTCGTGTTCAGTCAAAAATGGCGTAGTTATAACAATTCAGTTTCACGTCACGATCACATATGAATATGTCCATATGTACATAATGCGGTTGTGCAACGATAGTACTTGTCTCGATCATCGCCTGACAGGCTGCATCTCGCGCTGCCCTTTCATTCCAACATAAACGTGTTCCAAGGTGTCCAGTGGCAGTCTCAACTCGAACAAGACAAATTTTATCTATCAACGACATCGTGATCGAAGACTGCCAAAAGACACCTTTTCAACAAATAAAAAAGGAGGGGAAGTGGGGGAGGGAGGGGGAGAGGGAAGGGGGCTCCATGACACCCACGGTGGCGTTGCTGCACCCTACCAGTACTTCAGCCGGACGGCTGCACATACATGTACGATCGTACTGTCTCAGCATGCATTCTCCTTACGGAATCTTTCTCTCTGGCCTTCCTACAGGAACATGTCCACTTACTGGGGATCGGGACCTGGCCAGCCCAGCCAGCCCAGGCCAGCCCAGCCCAGCCAGCCCAGGCCAGCCCAGGCCAGCCCAGCCCAGCCCAGCCAGCCCAGCCCAGCCCAGCCAGCCCAGGCCAGCCCAGCCAGCCCAGGCCAGCCCAGCCCAGCCAGACCAGGCCAGGCCAGACCATGCGAAGATCGTTAGGCACATCCTGGGCCAGGTGCGAGCAGCCCGGCAGCCCCTCTGATGCTCAAAACACACGGGCAGAAAATGGGGGCCGAACAACCAGCAAGAGTGGGATGGTAATGTCTTGCATTAGAGGAAAGAACGCGCTCGTCGCGATGGAGAGGGAGATCAGAAGAGTGTGTAAACAGGCGCAGAGGGATGGGGGCACTTCCCAATGAGATGGGTGGGTGAGTGCTCCCCGTCACTAATGAAAATTGCCTTTCCATGCAGCCGCAAAGGAGAGCTAACTCGGTCTAGTCATCTCTTCGTGCTACCGGTGGAGGTGTGGTGCCAGGAAGGGAAAAGGTGGCACGGACCAGACACCTTCTGGGAAAGCGAGGACCAAGACGCAGAGCCCTCCAGTACACGGTTCAGTCAGCCTTATAAGTTGTTCATGACCAGGCTCACCAAGCGTTCAGCGGTTAGGGCGTGCATCATGACTGTGCTATGTCCTGCCATCAACAACACGACTCACATTCAGAGACGCTTGGAAGAGTGCGAGCTGTCCAATAGGTAGTCATACATAAGACGACAATCGCTCCATATCCATCTGCATCTTTCAATATAGTGATTCCCTGAGAGCGAACAGAGACTTCTGAAAACTATCAGTCTGTCTACTACAGGAGGGACAGCTAGCTAGCTAGATAGATGAAGTTTTACGGCCTATCAGCCTTTATAGGCTATGCAAGGCCATTAAGCACGAATACTAGAGATGTTCTAAGTAAGCGCAATTCAAGTCACGATGTCCCTATTTATTCGCCTCTTACGAATCGTGTAGGGAGACATGGTGGGTCTATTTTTTTAACCCCCAACCCACTGGTGGTACTACAAGACGGCGGTTACGTTGACCAAAAAAAAAGAGAACGGCTGCACTCCACGGACAGAATCAAACATACCTGCTGACAGACGAACAATCAGGCAGCCAATACGTAAATAGATACACAGGTTTTATGCAAACATGGGTACGGAAGTCGACCTGACCTAGGGGAACAGAATATTCGTATAACTCAGGCTCCACAACTATCCCAACCACGTCACTTCATCCCCCTCCAGCCCTATCTCACTTTGGTCCTCTGCCCTGGCGATAGGAGCCCAAGGAATGGAGTGGAAGGCCGCCATTCCAAGATTAGAGAACGCCAGCAGTTACTGTAATCGTCTTATGCGTGTCCATAGCTGTAAGCGCAAGGAGATACGGAAGGGACAACACAGTGAATGCCTGTCCACCTTCGTCCTTTCTGCCTCGTGGGGGATGCTTAGCCATGGAAGTGGTCAGTGTAGCCCATAGGTTGATTCTTAGCGCTATGTAAGTAAACATGCCCATGCAGGCACACACACACAAAAACACACACACATGCACTCACGCACGCACACACACACACACACAAACACACACACACACACACACACACACACACACACACACACACACAACTCTATCCACGTCGTAGGGATGGTTTTCCAGACTGCCTACTCAACTCCAGCAAACTCGGCCAGTCAGATGTACAAGAAGTTGTTCTTTGATCAAATCCAAGAAAGACTATACATGTTTTACAGGAGTGGATTGTTTGCTCTTTTGAAAAGTTTAAATACTTGTACAATTTATATAATTTCATTTCCAATAAGTGCCAAGATATAAATCGCACGTTCCGATTTCAAAACTTCCACGCAATGCCATGCTGGTCCTTGAACCGTTTGTTCTGAAACGTCGTTTCCATATTGAAAGACGGGAAAACGACAAGTCGTGTTACTTTTGAATTCAAACAAAGCCAGTTTCTTCTTGCATTGTTTTCACTACTACCATAACAGTCCGGCAGAGCACAGCATGGGCATAGACTGATGGAGTGGCGTGCTGGAGCAATACGGGTTAATGGGTCACACGAAGGAGGAGTTCCGGTGAACATTTGTGACGTAATACCCAGGAGTGTTTGGGGGTCAGGGCAATGACAGGCGACAGCAGCTCTGCAGCGGTAGCTCGCATGTGCTGTTGGACTGCAGTAGCTGTTATAGGGTGACCCTTACTTGACGGCTCTCAAACAATAGCTCCCCCACAGTGGCTCTGCAACAGTAGCTCACCAACAGCAGCTCTCCAACAGTAGCTCTCCATCAGTAGCTCTCCTTCGGACCCCTCCTCCAGTGTCTCTCTTACGATGGGTCTCATATTCTAGTGCTCCAATGATAGTTCTCCCATGACAGCTCTCTTGTAGTTTAAATACTGCTCTCCTAAACCAGATCTCCTATGACTATGTTGGCTCTTCTGCCTTAGTTCTCCAAACTTTCTGAGGTAGCTCTCCTACCATCACTCTCTCATGGCAGCTAAGGCAGATAGGATTTGGCTGTTTTCCTTTCTCTGTCTGCCTGCCCTGAGGGCATACAAACTGTGGTAACCTTAGCTTGAATTCATCAGCACCATCCTGTTCTACACATGATCCATCCACTGTTGACAGGAATGCCATTCAAGAGAACTCTGTTTTGCCGGGATGTTTTCGTCTACAAGCCAGCGTCAGTCAAGGTAATGAAAGGAAACTGAAAGTAAAACAAATGGTGATCTCAAACAGAGACCGGGAAGCATGTCCACTACCTTTGCTATGTAAATCCCTTCTATGATAAGCAATGGCAGTGGCTGATGCTAAACAAGTGTAATCTGAACACAAACTGCATCTCCAACTGATCACCGTACTTAAGCATGACATGCGTTCATTTTCCTTCCCTTCAAACGTACATCTGCCATGACTGCATTAGCCAAAGCTAACTGCTCTCTTAGTTACACTTACAGCCAGTAATCCAATTGTGGATCTGGCAGCTGCACTGAAAAAAATCCTTTCCTTCTCCCTCTGTAGACGCCAAACACCACAGCGAGCTGCACATCGTTCAATGGGACATGCTCAACTCTTGGATTCATGCCAGAAGAAGCACTGATGCCTTCAGCCAAAAACGCTTGAAGCAGCCTATTCTTGTACACCCTCTATCATTATCGCAAGAAACGACTTTAATTCGATGACGAGATTCGCAATAGAAAGAACCCAGAGACGCATCTAGTGAGAGATACAAGGTGGTGGTGACTCAATGCCCGTGGAAGCCATATGCGACAGCACACAGCAGCAGGATTCATTACGGGATATTGCCTCCATCCACTCATTCTTGCATTCATCACACCTTCCCCATAGTGATTCATTCATAGCGCCTCAGAAAGAAGCACACTGCCAGTGATGCAAGCGTTGGAGGACAATGAAGCCTGGAAGAGGAAACCCCATTGACAGCAGCAGAGCCACTCAATGGCAGCTGGGCAAGTGATGTATGTGGGCAGGTGAGGTGATGCCATAATGGGGGAATGCAGCCAGGCGTGGTGGGTGGGGAAACAAAGAAAGGGCAGGAAAAGCTGGCCTCAAAGCGTCCCTAGAGGTAAAGGGCCTCAAGCATAACCCTGTGCATAATACATTACCTGCAGCATTTAGCATTACCTGTAGCATATCACTTGGCCTGTTCAAGAGAATTTTGCATTTCTAAGGTCTATGGTGTTACCAGTCAAGATGGTGTAATCTATTGTCATAGGATGTTACCTGAAGCATGAAACTAGGTCTCCTCCCCTTTAGGGTTACCACCAGTGTACAATGTTGCCCGCAACTTACAGATTACCTCTGCTCAAGGCATTAATTTATATAAATTTGTCAAATGCAGCGTGAGCTCTACCATTTTGTGTTACCTGCAGCCTAACTTATTACCTTCAGGCTTATAATTTAAATGGCTCAGCTGAGGTTACCGGCTGCCAGTAGGTGCAGTGTTTGGTGACGCACAGATTCTCAGGTTTCATCCTTGGGTAACGTGGTCAAACTGCAATGTTTTTGCCTACCCAAGAATAAAGCCAGTTACCTGAGGGGGGCTGCAATATATTTTTGGAAGTGCAAATTGTCCTTGATGCAGCTATACTTCAGCTTCAGGTTAGAGTGTTCCCGAGGAAGAAAAGGTGGTGTTTGTACCAGGATGTCTGTCCATCCCACTTGTCTCTTCCTGTCGGGCATAGAGTGCCACTGGAGAAAAATTCCAAGCAGTTTTGGACCTGAATATAGGGGGAAATGCTTCATGCCATCAATTTTTTACTATCTTAGTCTTACACACAGTGATATGGATGGTCTGCACATACCATTACATTGTCAGTGATATGATCTTTAATGGAGCTGGCTTTGATGTATGGAATTTCAAAGTGACTGCAACCTGTGTGGTGTGCAATCTGTGTGACACATCAGTGGTTGTTGCAAAATTAGCCATTGCAGATTGTCCTCTGGGCTGAAGAGTAAAGAGCCTGCATGACTAGATCACCTACAGCACACAGCCTACCCTTGGCAAGGTAATAAACCCATTGTAACTTTGCATCACTAAAAATACATTTGCTGTGGATCTCATTCAGAAAAAATGACAGTGAGTCCAGACAATGATGCCTGCACTCACAGGTAAAAACTTCAAAGTTTATTGCATAAATGGTTGTGTTTTGTGTTGTGTTGTATTGTGTAGTGTTGTGTACATTGTTACATTATTCTATAAAATGCTATAGTGTGTGACCATTTGTGATGCATGCTCACACATCAATGGACAGAATACACACAACCTCAGAGCAGCCAGACTGCACACAACTGAACAGACACATTATGCACCTCCAGATAAACACACTACACATCACTAGAAAAGACAGACACACCAACTGACTGACACTACACATCCACTGGACAAATACACACCAGAAGGCAGATGTGCTGTAAATCTCTAGAGAGACATATTATATACAGTGTACCACTGGACACACTATACACTACTGGATAGACAACACACCACTGGACAAACTGTTCATCACTAATGAACATACACACCAATGAATACACTACACACTATTGGACACACTATACACATATGAACACACTACACACCACAGGACAGACACTACACACCAATGAGAGCACACTACACACCAGTGGACAGAAACTCTGCACACCACTGGACTCACTACACACAATGCGTAGACACGCCACACACCACGAACTGACAATACATCACTGAACAAACTACATACCACTAGTCATACCAACAGACTGCATCCACTGCATCCACTTCGGAGTTGGCACAATGGCTGGGTTGTTCACAGCTGTCTCCACTATACCCAGTGACCACACCTCACTTCAGTAGAATGAATGAGTCTGCCTCCCAGCCATTCATGCATTCTGATTTGAGGGTACTAGGAAATGGCACTGTGTAATGGATTTGTGTAGTGGACACAAGAAGCCTGAGGCTGGTCCATAAAAAAAAGCCCTGAGGCATTTCAAAGTGTGTATATATATGTAATAAATACTAGCTAACAAGATCTCATGAGAGAAATGAAGAAAAGTCACATTACACAACCATGGCTAGCAATAGCATAAGGAATCTGCAATGCTCATCACATACAGGAGATGCAACAGCTGAATCACAGCAGGAGCATAATCTCCACTCAACACTCATGCAAACACTGATATTGGCCATAGATGATGACTAAATGTCATTTGAGAGTGGCTCCACCACAGCACAAAGTTTAACTAACGACAGATATTTCAAATATAGCTGACAAGCCCATCATATACATGTACGTATGTTGACCAGGCCACCTGCAAAGGAGAACTTGGTTCCTATATTTTCCATGTCCATGATGATAGTGCCGCCAATTCATGGAATGTAAACAGTACATACATGTATACATGTGTAAACTGCTGCTTGCAATGGCGGAATTGGAGAATGGATGAAAGGAGAGTACAGCCAGCCTGAATCCTCATTCCACAACTGCTTAAAGTAAAAAACCTGGGTTTTTTTAAACTAACCTTCTTGGATGTCTATATATCCAACACATAACTGCTGAGTGCAGCAAGCACACAACACATGTTCACAGCAAGGCAAGAGGCTGCATCAACAAATACTTGGTGAAAGGAGATACTCTGGCAGGGTTGGAATGAAGGAATAATAGTCAGGTAAGCTTGGCTGACTGTTGGGAGAAAGCCATGAAATGAAGGCAGAGAGAGAGAGAGAGAGAGAGAGAGAGAGAGAGAGAGAGAGAGAGAGAGAGAGAGAGAGAGAGAGAAGGGGGGGGATAGAGAGAGAGAAGGGGGGGGGGAATAGAGAGAGAGAGGGGGGGGGGGATAGAGAGAGAGGCTGCAAGCTCAGTAAGAGGACTTTCATTAGGGATTGTATAATTCTTGATCATAGAACGTCTTTGCAGGTGAGGTTTTGCTTGGTTGGTGTGAAAATCCAGAGAGAGAGAGAGACAGAGTGCTTGGTTGGTGTGAAAATCCAGAGAGAGTGAGAGAGAGTGAGAGAGAGAGAGAGAGAGAGAGAGAGAGAGAGAGAGAGAGAGAGAGAGACAGACACAGAGAGATCCATGTTTTACTTCCACACTCATTTCTCCAACATTCTTTCCAAGGAAAACCTTTCCATTCCATGCCAGCACCTATTCCACACCTGCTGCCTACACAAACACCACAAAATTCCACATACACTGCGAGGCTGAGTCTAATTCATTATCCCAGTCACCTGTGGGAGTCCTGAATCAGAATTATTTGCATATCAGGCTTACTGCTACCACAACACCAAAGGCCATGAGCATCAGCAATACATTCTCATTATTCTGCAGTGCTGTGTCTGTTGTTCCCAAGTCCATCAGTCCATGAGTGTCTGACTCAGGGTCTGGTGGTGCCACTGCCTGGCACTGTTCCACAGCAAGTTTCCATCTCCTGTCAGACCTGAATGCCAAACTACACCAGTACCTGCACTGTGTCCTCAACCTGTCTCTAGTCTGCCCTCTCCCAAACAACACTACTCAGCCTCATAAAAAGTGTTATTGTCCTATAAACTAACTCTCTCTCTCTCTCTCTCTCTCTCTCTCTCTCTCTCTCTCTCTCTCTCTCTCATTTCAGGTCAGATAGTAGAGAGCACACAAGTTGTTATTGTAAGTGAAACAAACTAGTATGGTGACACTATCAGTTTAAGTGCTTACCTAATTCAACATCATATTTATAGGCATCAAACCGATCTAGCTTCAATTTGTTAACCAGCTACATCATTAGCCTCAAACAATCACGTTAAGTCGCAAGTTATTCAGGTAGAAGTAGTATCACCCTTGAACGACCAGATGCAGCTACGTATGCTGAACACACGTCAAAGGTCGACGTTTCCGACGGACTGACAGAATTCCTGACGTTGTTGGACGGTCTCAAACCACATCTAATGTTTACAGCTCTTCCCCACCAAAGAAAGGATCTGTAGAAACAAAAGTGCAACGTTCCATAGGGTTTTTCGAGCTGCAACGCCAGAGCTCAAGTCAGCACAGGCGAAAGAGGAGAGAGCGTGTGCTCGATGCGAGAGACTGGATAGAGAGGAGCGTGGGAGAGACTTCGTGTGCTGTTTTGGCTCAGCATGCCAAGCCATTTGACCGACTGGGGATCTTGGCATCAGACAGCAGAAGATATAGAAAGAAGGCACAGCCGGACAGTATCTCAAAAGCCTGCGATAACGGACGATCGCGACATCACATCATCGCAAGTTCTTACGATTCTCTGTTTAAAAACAACGTAACGTGGATTTAACTTCAGCCAAGACGCGTTTTGCCACATTGTTTGCGCTTTTCGAGTGTGATCTCAAAAACGGAAACCGTTCCGATCGCCTGACTTCCCTCTAATGCAAAACACATGCGAATTCCAACGACACAGGCGACGTAAACTGATATCCATGACCCGCTGGAGTGTGTGGGAAAGCATCGCTCTGCAGACGGGGAGGCACTCCGAGTCACAGTCACACTCGACAAACCGGTGTCATGTCACTCCCCTCTCCGATGCATCACACTCGTTTCATTTCGAAATTATAAACAAACGCCGTCATCATTACTTACCATAGACAGCCATACATCCAAGTCCTTGAATGTGTTATCCAATTTGAATCTTTACTCTCACAGATCAGGCGTACTCCACCACTAACAGTGGATAATTTGACACAGCAGACGGCACCGTGCTACGCGCTATACTTCCTCCGACGAGTACGCTCTGCGCATGCGTGCGACTCGCATGACGTCATGTCTTGGGGGCGGAGTCGATGCGAACGCAGATTGAAAGACAGAACATTTAGTACTTCATATGCGGCATGATTTCTTGAAATCCTCACGGAGGGATCTACATTCTATCTATGGGTTCGAGATGGACCTCTGCGGGATGGTTGTAGAGGAAACCCGGCAGCGGCAAAATGAGAGAGCTTCAAATGCCGATGGGATGGGCAGCAGGTGTCATTTTGAAGTGATGGCATCTATAGCTGTACCTCAGGGATGAAGGAATTCTTTTCGAGTGGATGCGACCCTTTAAATGTCCCTTCATAGACAACATATCGAGGGATGACGCAACATCATCGCACATGCACGAAAAGATTAACACAAAAAGGCCAATCCCATTGATAAAATTGGTGGTGGGTGGTGGGGGAAGTTCAAGATACAAGATATAAGATACAAATAAGATACTTTATTGTCCTCATTGTTACAAGGAAATTCGTTTTGTCGGTGAAAAAAACATAATACATACATACAAAAACAGAAACGTACAAGAAGTTCAACATTAATTAACTGAATCACATCGCTCAAGTAATAGAGTCCACACACTAATTATACGCCATAAAATAAGATAGCATGCAATTGTATCATACTTTATTACTCTAACACTGTAATAACACCATGTTACTTCAAGTAAATATACATACTGAACACGCGCATCAAAAATAGTAAACAGAAAGACACAATAAGATAGGACACATTTAGCGCTACATCATAGGCAATTCAATTTAATAGAGAAACATTTTACATCGCAACAAGTAATCACAGAAGGAACAAAAGACACAAGTATGCACATCAAACAATCATCGTCACGCAATCACACATACCCGATCTTCAACCATAACACATGTACAAGCCCCCCCCCCCTCCCCCCCCCCCCCCCCCAATCATGTTCTTCATCCTGCATCACAACACAATCACAGGAAAGACCAACAAGAGACAGGCATGCACATCAACAACCACACTCACACAGCACACATACACGATCATCAACGCATGACGCATGCACTCCCCCTCCCCCTCCCCCCCTCCCCCACACACACACTCTCTCTCTCTCACATGTTCATCCTTGTTGGCACAGACATAGTTCACACCATTCATAGTCCTTAATGTCACAGTTCACAGCACTACAAGTATGAGTGTATGAGCAAAAGAATTAAGAAACTTTGAACTGAAAACAATTAAACGAATGAATGGATCGACGGACGGACGGGCGGACGGGCGGACGGACGGACGGATGGATGGATGGATGGATGAATGGATGAATGGATGGATGGATGGATGGATGGATGGATGGATGGATGGATGGATGGATGGATGGATAGGTAGCTATAACTAGGTGTAGAAAGTACATAGCTAGGTGAAGATAGGTAAGTATAGCTCAATAGATGGATGGATGGATGGATTGAAGGGTGGGTGGATGGAAGGGTGGGCGGATGGATCGGATGGATGGATGGGTGGATAGGTATAGGTGGGTAGCTGTAGCTTGGTGTAGATAAGTATAAGTGTAGCTAGATAGGTAAGTATAGGTAGGTAGGTATATATTAGGTAGGTAGGTAGGTAGGTAGGTAGGTAGGTATAGGTAGCTAGGTATGTAGGTAGGTACGTAGGTAGGTAGGTATAGATTGGTAGGAAGGTAGGTGGGTTAAATGGTAGGTAAGTGTAGGTAGGTAGCTAAGTATAGGTAGGAGAGCTCACGAACGGATGGATGGATGGATGGATGGATGGATGGATGGATGGATGGATGGATGGATGGATGGATGGATGGATGGATGGATGGATGGATGGATGGATGGGTGGGTGGGTGGGTGATGGGTGGTTGGATGGGTGGTTGGTTGGATGGATGGATGGATGGATGGATGGACAAAATGAATCTATTTAATTAGTAGTTATTCGTTAAAACAGTCAGATGTACGCAGAAATAGCACGATAACACTGATCTAAAGCGCAGAAAATAATGCTGAAATCTTCGTCGGAACCCCAAGCATGGTTGCCAGTTTTATGACGAAATATTGATCGCAGACAATCATATCGCGCTTAAGTCAACAGTTAAACATGTATTTTGTACCCGAATTGTCAGGTTGCCGGTATAAACATATGCTTTTCTCAACATATATATGTTACAGGGAATAAGAAAATTTAGGGAATAAGCTTAATCCCTGAAATTTTAAGGGAATAGGCTTATTCCCTGTTTCAACTGGGGAGTAAGCTTATTCCCTTAAAAAATCAGGGATTTAGCTTATTCCCTGAAATGGGAGGTCATTTTTTTGGCTTATTCCCTGATTAGTTTGAAACATACAAACAGAAAGACGTGTACATTTTACCATAAATAAAGTTGATGTCAGTGAGCTTTGATCACTCTTAAAAACTTCTTTTGCTTGGAAATGAGTTCTTTCTTGATTTTTACTCACTCTCTTGATAAATACAGAATGATTTTGTGAACTGTTGTCGGTGTTTGTGCTTTGATCTTTCCTCGGGCAGATTCAGTTCAATTGAAAAAGATAGTCTAGTCTGTGATTCATATCAAGCAACATGGATGCGAAAGAAGAAGTATATCTTGAGGAAGTGCTAAAAAATAATGAGAATGCAAATAGATTACTAATGACCAGAGATGAGTACCACAGCATTTTAGATGAAGTGAAGGAAGCAGCAGCAACATCAGCTACTAAAACCCAACATCAAAGGCACCTTCTAAGAGGGTATGAAATTCTTACCTGTGGGCAAGTATCCAAACTCGTTCTAAAGCGAAAGGACGAAACTGAGCAACCAAAACACTTCATATTTGTTGAGGAAATGTACGATGTTTTAAAGTGAATCCATGTTTTCACTGGCCATGGTGGCCGTGATAAAATGTTGAAAGAGGATGGGAAAAAGTATGCAAACATAACAGAGGCCAGTGTCACTTTCAAGTCTTTGTGCGTTCAGTGTCAGGAAAAAAAGAAGAAGACCTACGATTAAAGGCATTGTTGTGAAGCCTCTCCTGTCAAAATCCTTTGGATCAAGATCTCAAGTGGATTTAATTGACTACCAGTCACTTAAACAGGGAGGATACTCATGGGTTATGGTCTACCAGGAACATCTTACCAAGTTTTGCGTGCTTAGAGCCCTTACAACAAAACGACCAGCAGAGGTGGGATACCAACTTTTAGACATTTTCCTTCTCTTCAGAGCCCCGCAAATTCTTCAAAGTTTATTGTTTGTGAGCAGGAATATTTTCATCTTGTATTTTGATCCTTTGTATTAATGAATAATCCAATGTATAAAGCAACAAATCTTGTATTAGTGTTTCTGTTTGTGTGCTTTAAACTAATCAGGGAATAAGCAAAAAAATTGACCTCCCATTTCAGGGATTAAGCTAAATCCCTGATTTTTTTTAGGGAATAAGCTTACTCCCCAGTTGAAACAGGGAATACGCCTATTCCCTTAAAATTTCAGGGATTAAGCTTATTCCCTAAATTTTCTTATTCCCTGTAACATATACAACTTAACGACATAAACAAAACATAATACATATATGTATTTAGTAAATATATGGTCTTTGCTTTAAGTGCGTACGCACAAGCACACACGCGCGCGCGCGCAAGCACGCATACACACACAAACACACACGCTCACACGCACGCACACACACACCTATATAGCTGCCAACAACCTTTGCACATGCATACATGTAGAGCGCACGCACACACGCACGCATTTACACATTTTCATATCCTGTCCTGTCCTCGGCTCCCCTCGTCATGTCGCTTCTCTTGTCTCCTGTCATTACCACACGTATCTGCTCATCTCATCTCCCGACCTATTCGTTCGTCTCTTTTTCTCCTCTGTCATACACCCACCAACCTCCTTTTTACTCACACCCCAGTCGGCCGTTCTGCTGGGTGTGAAGAAAAACGAGTTAGCTCCCCTTGAACAACAACACGATACACGTGTCACAACACTGGTCATTGCGGAACAGCATGTTCTCGCAAAGGGACGTAACTCTAAATTCTGACCTCGCTTCGCGTAAAGGAAAATCGCTCGAGTGCGCGGTTAGTCCTTCCAGAATTTTGAAACTTAAGAAAAATTGGGTATAACATTTCCTGATACCGAGAAGTGCGTTGGGCTGACTGATAAAATAGTGTGTTCAGTTCATGACTGGCAGAGGGAACGTGTGAAGTATTTCAACATGGCTGCCTCCAGGGTCAGCGGTGTGAGGACACTGTGCTCGTACGTTGTGTGCATATATATGTACTAATCAGCTCGAGACATTGCTAAAGTTCTGCAGACCTACTCTCTACTTTGACCTCGATCTTTTCACTCTATTTAGCATAGCTGTTTGGGTCGATTTCCTTTTTTGCACTTGGTAGAGCACTTGCATAACGTGAAAGTCAACATACTAATAGCTGTTACAGCTATTACAGCTGCTGTACCGAGTCAGTGAGTGTAGTGTAATGCCGTAACCTACTGGTTAACCCTAGAACGTTTGTCAAGAACTTGACCGTGACCTGAGTGTGAGTTTGCTTGCTTAGTCAGCACTATTTAGGCAGTCACAGATGTTTCATTTTTTCCCCTTTTTTTTTCTTTTCACTTTTCTGGACTGATGACGAGTGCGCTTGACATATTAAATTATATTGATGATGTGTATTGCGATTAATCATTGTATGCGGCCATGAGCCAGCATCGGGTTGGATATCCCCAGGCCCAGGGAGTGGAGTTGGTGCTGGTACCTGACTGTGTGCGTTTTAAATGTCTGTCACTGTGTTTGTTGTCGGATGCTCTTGAAGGACTGCTCAAGTGGCCCTGTGATCAGGGGTAAAGCGGTTTGAGACCAGGATATGGGTGATGAGTTGCTCTTTTTATGTGCAAAAGTTTAACCGCAACTTGATAAACTTAAAATCTTAAGAATAGGTCTGTCAGAGTGCTCTTTGAAATGAACCAGCGATTCACACTCCTGAGTCTCTTCTCTTTCATATTCTATATTTGCTGTCTCATTTGTGTCTTTAGCAAACTGTTTTGGATCTATACATATGAACATAATCTTTCTCTGTACAGTTATGAATCATGATATCGAATGGAGACTAGGAGCCTGATCAACCATCGTCATGAATCCAAGCAGACATGTAGGAAGAATTTTTTGGCAGAGGAGTGCTACAGTGTTGAGAGCACCAGGCCCAGTGACAGTTTGTCATCAGACACCAACATGGGGTGCGGCCAGACAGACTGGGATGACTCAAAGTCGCAGCCTTCTGTGTCTCCAGTGCCAGAGACGACTGCTCCACTCGTCAGCTTTTCTCAATGCTGCTAAAGCCAAAAATTCAAAGAAGAAAATTGTAAGTGCTTTGCATTTGTGTGAAATGTGTGTGTCAAAGCATCAATCAATCAGTCTGTCAGCCTGCCATTCTGTCTTGCCATCTAACTCTGTGTGAAGTACTTAGTCTTGTCACTTTGTGCTCTCAAAAAAAAATTTCTTTACATTTTTGTTTGTCGGTGTTTTTGTATTGATGACTTGATAATGGAGCAAATTTCCTCTTGTAATCAGGCCCACAAAGATATCCTGTATCCTTTGTACATAGAAATCTGTTTTGCCCATCTTGACCATCACAGGAGGTCAGAAATCATGTCATTGCAAAGACTGGATTTGGCAGAGGAAGCCTGAGAGTAATGCATGTGAATATTTGAACTTGAAGAAAACTGTCAGCTTATGCCCAGTCCGACATATTTTTCATATGCTATCTCCAAGCTCAAGCTACAGTGGTGTCTGTGTGTGTCTTTGTATGTGTGTGTGTGTGTGTGTGTGTGTGTGTGTGTGTGTGTGTGTATGTGTGGGAGTGTGTGCGTGTGTGTGTGTGTGTGTGTGTGTGTGTGTGTGTGTGTGTGTGTGAATGTGTGGGAGTGTGTGTGTGTGTGTGTGTGGGTGTGTGTGAATGTGTGGGAGTGTGTGTCTGTGTGTGTGTGTGTGTGTGTGTGTGTGTGAATGTGTGTATGTGTGTGTGAATGTGTGGGAGTGTGTGTGTGTGTCTGTGTGGGTGGGGGGGGTGAGTGGGGAGTGTGTGTGTGCATGCATGTGTGCGTGCATGCGTGATTGTCTGGCTGTTCTCACTCTAGATTGAATGGTATCAGACTGTTTTCTTCATGTTAGTTTTGTTAGGCAGCAAGCATACATTACTCTTTTGAACATTCTAGAGAGTTAACAGAGAATCTGCTCTTAGAATTTACAGTTTAGGCCAAAATAACAAATAGTTATGGTTATGGCAACATAGCCACACACAAAATAGGGTGAGTAGGTTGGCCTGAACTTGTTATTTTTTATTTCATGTTTATTCAGAAGAGGCCAAATAAATCATAAATAACAATTGATCTTTTGCTGAAAAAACATTTTAAAAGTTATATGGTGGATTCCTGGAATGCTTGTTGGACAGGGAAGATGAGACAGCACATAATTAGTTAATTACCATCAATTTCTTCCCTTTTTTAATGATTGATAAAAGTTTAGAGTCGGCAGAAAGAAATTGGCTCAATCTGGTAGCTGTAACCACAACTTTTGTTGTTGTTGTTGCCTTACTGAGATACTGATTTTCTTACAGGCTAGTGATGTTTCATTTTACTTTTTTATGCATTACATATTTTAATATTTGGTATCTTGTTCTGGAAAAGCATAACTATCTTTCACCAAAATTGTTGTGACTCATAGTGAAATAACTAATTAAAAATCTGTTTACCAGATGAAGCCAATCCGAGTCAACAAGAAGTCTGTAGGGATGGAAGTCGTGGCCATTCATCCCAACATGACGGTGGAGGAGCTGGCTACCATACTGGACAGAGACAAGGGTAATGGACGCTTCCTGAAAGGACAATTTTTCTACTCGGCGCAGATGGTGTCAGACATTCAGTAGCTGCACGTCTGGAAATTTTCACTCACTTTTGTAGAGATGGTGTCAGCCTTTCTGTGGCTGGCTTTCCACTGCTCTGGCTGACATCAAACTTTATTTTCTGCTACCTGAAGCATAAGTGTGCTTCCGCTTCTCAAAACGTGCCTTTAAATGGACCCATCAAAGTTGTTTTAAATAATTGAACTTCACTCCTGCTGACTTGAAAGATGATAAATACTTCAAAGTAATTGTTAAGAGGTACATTTTTCATTTGACAAGGCAAAGAAATCAAACATGTAAAGAGCACAATAAAATATGATTGTCAGCATCTTGACATTTTGGGTACTCCAACTCCAATTTATTTGTTTTACCTTTCAGATCAAGTTTTTGAAGCTCTGTCTTTTGTGAAGGATGGTGAGAAGTACGAAGAGGACGACCAAGGTAACACGAAAGGCAACATCGCATGTAAATTTAGTCTTCTGAATGCTGCTTGTAGACAGCAGCTTTCTTCTCCATGGATCTTGGTTGAAGGGTGTTGTTTACTTTTTGACAGAGTTTGTGCAAGCCTGGTTACAGTAACTTTCTAATGTCCAATATGTTTGTGTGCTTTCAGCTTCTGTCTGCTTTTTCACAACAGGATGCTGAGGTTTCCTGTGGCTTTAAAACAAGTATGCCTTTATATTGCAGTTTAGAATGTGAGAGTGTGACTGTGCAAAAACTGATTCTAGTTCTCAGTTGTAACAGTATGGAGACTGCCTGCTCCCTGTTGTCGATGATCTGAGCCTGCCGGGTACTGGCATGGAGTTTGAGACATCGAGTCCCTGGTTACTGATGCTGTTCAGTGTTGATAGTGCAGGTGTAAGCCAGATACACAGATGGTTCATATGTTCTTTCCTATCCTCTCCTCTCTTCTCCTTTTCTCTCCTCTTTTCTCCTCTCTTCTCCTCTATCTCCTCTTTTCTTCTTTCCTCTCTTCTCCTCTTTTCTCCTCTCTTCTCCTCTATCTCCTCTTTTCTTTTTTCTCTCTTCTCCTCTTTTCTCCTCTCCTCTCCTCTCCTCTCCTCTCCTCTCCTCTCCTCTCCTCTCCTCTCCTCTCCTCTCCTCTCCTCTCCTCTCCTCTCCTCTCCTCTCCTCTCCTCTCCTCTCCTCTCCTCTCCTCTCCTCTCCCTCCCCTCCCCTCCCCCCTCCCCTCCCCTCCCCTCCCCTTCCCTCCTCTCCCCTCCCCTCCCCTCCCCTCCCTCCCCTCCCCTCCCCTCCCCTCACCTCTCCTCCCCTCCTCTCCTCTCCTCTCCTCTCCTCTCCTCTCCTCTCCTCTCCTCTCCTCTCCTCTCCTCTCCTCTCCTCTCCTCTCCTCTCCTCTCCTCTCCTCTCCTCATTTCTTCATCTCGTGAGTTCTTTCCACGTCTCTGTTCTTTCAGTAGTCTGCAAATGCTTAATCCCATGCCCCCATGTTTACTTTCTTGCAGTGATTGACGACATAGAGGTGATCAAGGACGTAGTCAAGAAGATGGGATCCCGATGGGTGATGGAGAGCAAGGCTGAGAAGAAACACAAGGAAAACAGAGATGTTGTGAAGCAGTGAGTGTGACTTTTCGAAACTTGGGATTTCTGTGTAAATATTGTTTGAATTTAACTCTGAATGATATCAGAATTGTATGTGCATTGTGTGAGAATGTATAAACTCAATTGTTTTATACCCCCAACTTCCTGTCTGTTTGTGTGTCAGCTACTGAGCCAAGCAAGTTCTCTTGCAGTCACTGTTACAACATTTCCAGAAGTTGGTAAAAAAAATGTATGGCACTTTTTTAATGAAGGGTGCAGTGATTGATTCATTGAGAACACCCCCCCCCCCCCTAAACTCAGGGTGAGGGTGGGGTGGGGGGAGAAAAAACAACAAGAAAAAAATCAAAGGTAAACAAGTAAACAATACATTGTATGATGTCCCATCTTCCCCATGAGCACTATTTAAGTTTTTTTAAAGGTTTTCATCAATAGAGAAATTTTGATTTATGTTCAGATGAATCTACTGCATACATGACATTTCTTAGAAAAGTCAGACCTACTAACTGACATCCCCCCCCCCTTTTTTTTTCTTTGTTACCATAGCCACAACTTTTTTCTTTCTTTCTTCTTTCTTTTTTTCTTTTCTTTCCCTTGGGATTAATTAATAACTTTGTCATTGCATTCCTAGTTGTGTCTTTACCTGCCGAAACTACAAAATGATTTGTTATCCTAGTTTTTTGTTTGCCCCAATACCTGATCTATCCAGTCAGGTGAATGATAAATGAACCGCTAAATGATTCCTTCCTAGTTTTGTGCATGCAGGCTGATATCTGAGACAAACACAGGCAGTTTACACAGCAGTGGTCGGCATCTGCTCCTGTGCCAGGCCTCCTCCGGACCCCGCATCCCTGAAGCCCCGACCTCCTGTGGTGACCATCATGGGCCACGTGGACCATGGCAAGACCACTCTGCTGGACGCCCTCAGAAACTCCAATGTTGTGGAGCAGGAGTTTGGGGGCATCACCCAGCATATTGGAGCTTTCTCAGGTGGGGCATTTTGCTGATTTTTTTTATCAGTTTGACTCATTTGCAACGTGAAGCATCATATGATGCTACACGCTGAACATAGTCGTTGACAAGGAGTAGGTTTATATGATGCTACCCATTTGCATAAATTTCCTTCTTGGTAATGGGAAAAATCTTATTCAGAGAACTAGACTTAATCTTATAGCTTTAGTTCTTTTTTATTAAAATATTTCTATATATACTTATATTTACTTGAGGTTCCATGGATCAGACGCATTACAAATGCTGTGTCTTGAATGAGATAACTGAGTTCAGGGTCTGTGCACTACTTCTTTATCTTTTATTATCCTATTTACATAATTTTCAGCAGAGCACTCCTGGACCAGAATGCTGTAAAAGGCCTGGGTTTTAATGGTACAGGTATTCAATGATAATACCATATGCTTATTCAAGATTTCAACCTTTGTGGGGTTTGATTATTCTCAGCAAGGATTGATGTGTATTTCAGTGTTGTGTGGAGAATAGCAGTGGAAATGCATGAAAAGCACATCCAAAAACATTTTTGAAGTATGATTCATCATCAGTACACTTTTTTGTCTTCTGCAGTGAAAATGCCTTCAGGGGACCTAATCACATTCCTGGACACACCAGGTCATGCTGCCTTCTCCGCCATGCGTGCCAGGGGAGCGCAAGTCACGGACATCATCATCCTGGTGGTTGCTGCAGAAGATGGTGTCATGGAGCAAACTGTGGAGTCCATAAAACATGCCAAAGCTGCTGGAGGTAGCACTGTGTGCCCAGTCTTGGAGGATGCAGAGAATGGAACCCAGTTTACGCCATAGTTTCACAATTCTAGGGGGTTTGTGTGTGTGTAAACAGAATTGTTTACTTGTATGAAGAGTCTGAAAAGAACAATTATTGAAAAATATAACATTTGTATGTTGTTAATGTTTGTGTGTGTGTGAGTGAGTGTGTGTGTGTGTGTGTGTGTGTGTGTGTGTGTGTGTGTGTGTGTGTGTGTGTGTGTGTGTGTGTGTGTGTGTGTGTGTGTGTGTGTGTAAAAAATGGTGTAACTACTGAGAGTATTATAACCTTCATGTTGATTAGATTTGTTTTTGAAATTGAAGGTGTGTACCTTTTTTCTTTGCAGTTCCAATGATTGTAGCCATCAACAAAATTGACAAGCACACAGCTGACATTGTGAGTACTAAACTCATGTAACTCGCTACAGCAAAACATGATGATCACAGTCAATGTCTTGAGGGGGGGAGTTGTGTCTGATTGACCCTATTTTTTTCAAAACTTTTTTTGATTGGGAAAAAAAGAAAACAAAGCAACTTCCCTGTCTGTATATTGCACTGTTTCGAAAAAGCTCGACTGGGCTCGTTTCTAAATAAGGGTCTAGGGGAATATGCACTCACACAGTCAAACTCGTAACACTATCTCACGCATTCGTTCTATCAAAGATGGAACACGACAGAAAGACGGTGAGTCAAAGGTCAAAATCAAATCACTTTAATTTCACCTAGCAACAATTAAGGATAATTAATGTTAATAAGGGTAATTGATACGCAATAATTCAATTCACTGAACAGTTACGATATGGAGTAACTAGTTGTGGCTCGCCAATCCAAAACAAGAATGTACTTAACTGACTCGTAGGCTGTGTCCGACGAAAACACGTGGTAATTCCTAGAGCGAGGTGGCCAACTCGCATTCACATTAATTCCGCTTACACAAAGGTTCACACTTTTGGGATGACTGTGGGCTTCAATAACATTGGTGAGGGAGAGAGGGAGGGAGTGGGAGAAAAAAGGGAGTAGAGGGTCAACAGGAGCACACACGATGAAACGCAGACGAGAGAGACGCCTCGCAGCTTCGGTCACAGGTGAGCACGACGTCTTGTAGTGGCAAACGCTGGCTTCCACACAGCGGAGAGCGGAGAGGCGCTTGTACTTTAGACGGCTTGGCACGGAGACGCTTCGTAACTTCAGACAGCGTGGCGCAGAGAAGAGCTTGCGTGATGGTCTCCCGTGGTTGATGGTATTCCGCGCGCCGGTCACTGGCGGCCAGGGTTTTTATGCTCAAGCAATAATTCTCTAGTCACGTGTGAAAATGGGGCCAATCACAAAAATTCTTCAGTCACATGTGAAAATGGGGCCAATCACACGTTTCCGTTCTGCCCTAGCAACAGGCGTGCACCAAGTGCGATAATTGGACAGATGGATAGTATCCCACGGCCCAGCAACCTCCTTAGGTCACACAAGATCATCACGCACACAAATCACCAAAACAGTTCATAGCAAACGTAAGACAAGTTACGGTGTCTTTAGTCCCACGCCTCTCATGAACCGTGTAGAGAGACACTAGGCCAATTCTGAACTCAACCCTGGAACACAGTGGAAACTGATGGTTGGCGAACCACACCTCAACAACACACTCTAACGTTACTATTTTTAACATGGTTGGCGGCCACACTAATTTACATACCAGGTTAGTAAGTACAAAGGGGCAAAGGGGGTGGGGGGGTGTTGATCTCGTCACATGCACCAACCCCAAAAAGATGTCCTTTATGCATGTTTTGGAGTCTCTAAGAATAATCAGGACATACAGATAATCCTTATCTCTATTGGACATTTTCTGCGACATTCATCTTGATGCGGGGGTGGGGGGGTGTAACCCATGTCACTTGCCAGGACAATTCCAAACCAATGAGGGAAACTTTGGAGTTAGACTGGACCACTTCACTCAGAGACTTGAAAGACCTGGGAGTTAAGTCTCTGAACTTCGAATGTGCACCCACTGTACATGACATTTCTTAAAACAAACACACACGTGCAGACACACTTGTGCACAGTTTCAATGTGGCCCCCATTAAAAGATATGGTTTTTTAATATTCAGGCATATGTACCTACTCTTTTTTTTAAATCATGTTACCATAACCACAACTTGTTGGGCCTCATTACATTCCTTGGCCTTTTCCCTTGAAAGAACACATTTTCCACCATAATGAAGACATATTTTTTAAGTGAGAAAATAAATTCTAATCATGTTTAAATGATCATGGGGGGAAATGTTCATGTTCATTGGTTTTGACAGCAGTGGTTATTGTTGTAATGATACATGAGAAATTCACATCTTGAGTAGAATTTTTCACAAGCAGTAATGACACTGATGAACCACATGCTATTTGTGGATGACTGATGTTGAAGAATGAAGGTTAGAGAGAGAGAGAGAGAGAGAGAGAGAGAGAGAGAGAGAGAGAGAGAGAGAGAGAGAGAGAGAGAGAGAGAGAGAGAGTGTGCATGTGTGTGTGTGTGCACCCGCCCGCACGTGTGTGTGTGTGTGTGCGCACGAACGTGCGTGTGTGCATGCATGCGTGTGTGTGTGACATCTACTGGAAGACTTGATGACTGTTGCAGGAGCAAACCAAGAAGATGTTACTGGAATGCCAGGTGGTGGTTGAGGAGTTTGGGGGAGATGTACAGACGGTTCCCATCTCGGCACTGAAGGTTGGCACCATTGCTTTGAATACATTTGTAGACCCAATTGATGCCTACTGGAAACTGATGATTAGCATGAGAGTTCTGTCAGGGAAATGGTTATTGTCTCTTGCATGATCCAAATTTGGTGTAGTTGTAGTGGCACATAATTTGGTGCCTGTGCTTGTTTCTATTTGGCACAATTCTACAAGCAGTCAATTTTTCCCCTGGGCGGATGGTAGCCCAGGGTTGCCTCCCCTGACTTGACTTGGAACCCATATCCAACATTCCCTGCGTTCCGTTGACTCTGCTTCATCTCTGCTACAGTGTAGCAGGGTCACGAGTTTCGATTGGTCGGTTTCTTTAATTACTTTAAAAGCACGTTACCATTAAAAGTAGAGGGTTTTGGAGGCCCTCTTTGGATACATGAATCCCTAAAATGATTTCACATTCAATTATATCCCTCTTGATCAAATAGACAACTTCATAAAAGCATTAGGGTCGAAAATCCATTAATAACAAAAGGGAGGTAACCATCACCAGTCATAGAGGAAGGTCAAGGGAATCAAAACATGTGTGTCGTCTGCTAAATCGTTACACTCATGGGTATAAATGCCGACGTTTACTACAACTATCAAACCAAGACATACAATCCACTCTGCAACGGTGATGAGAGCACGAAAACATTTATTTCTTCGAAATTTGACAGCAATCGGCACGTTTGCCACTTCCATGGTATGTAAACTCCATGGTTTGAAGCATGTTTACCGTGCAAGTCCGTAGATTGACTTCCAATTAGTTCTGTTTAGTATGAGCCAATCAAATGCGGCTATGAGTTCTGTAGCTTCATTGTTGCTAGGCACAGCAGGTGGCGCACTCTAGTGTGAAGCAGTTAGAGCTCCTTCTGAGACGCTCGAGCTGCTGCGCGACCTTGACAGGAAGTTGACCTCTGCCAC
>JAWQFJ010000253.1:79172-109172 GCA_034096865.1 Theodoxus fluviatilis | reverse complement strand
AATGAATGAGGTGATTGACTGGCGCAAGACCCAGGAGCTGGAGGAGAAGGCAGAGGAAGATGCAGTCGTCATCTCAGAGAAGCGGGACAGCTACCAGCAGCAGTACCAGGAGGAGCTGAGGCAGAGGCGTGAAAAAGGTTTCAAGAAGGCATCGCGCAAGATGAAGGAGAAGGAGGAGATAGCTTCCCATGAGGGACCCCAGCTCTCCATCATTCTCAAAGGTGTGTGGATGGCTTGTAGTGTTCTCCTTCGTCAGTCATTATTGAACTGTGGTCAATGTAAACTGCATGATGTTTGGCGTCTCTGTTTTGTTATTTCACATTCACCAGCATCTGCTCATTTGTTTTTATCTATCATGTCATTATTTACATAAGTGTTCATATTCTCGTAAGTTGGAAAATATTTTTTTGTACAGATTCTGAGGCTTTACTGAAGTGGCAGAGAGTCCAATATTTGGCCAGAGCTGCCCTGTACCTCTCTCATCAGCTGGAGCCCCTGTCTGCTGGTTGTTTGGGGCCTGCTCCAGTAGCTCAGCCAGGGGCAGCCTCAAGCAGCTAAACAATCTACCAGGAGGCCTCAGGCTCAACTTATTTTCCATCATCACTGATAGTATTTCATAAGGATGATCATTGTTGAGAGATGAAGTCCGAGGTGAAAAGACAACGAAGCAATATGAGCATCATGCCAGTATTAGAAAAGTGGTGTTGCCAAGGAAACACAGGTCTACCCTAAACATGTTTCATCCATATCGGGCATGCTTTCTCTGACTCTGAAGACACTGGGTGGTCTTGCAAGTTGCATGCTGTGTCAGTGCTGCATTTTCGTTGACAGGTGATGTGGATGGGTCAGTGGAGGCCATTCTGGACACACTGGATGGCTACAGGTCAAGGCAGTGTCGGCTTGACATTATTCACTACGGCATTGGTCAGGTCACGGAGAATGACATCCTGCTGGCAGAGTCCTTCCAAGGTCAGGAAGCTGCCACGAAGCTGTGGTCATGGTGTTCTGTGTGTTTCTTGTCATCAAAGACTGGACTCTCAGAAGCTTGATTGATACATGGCAGAGCTAGCTCTTGTGTGTCTGTCTGCAAGTATTTGTGAATGTGTGTGTGTGTGTGTGTGTGTGTGTGTCTGTGTGTGTCTGTGTGAGTGTGTGTGTGTGTGTGTGTGTATGTGTGTGTATGTGTGTGTGTGTTTGTGTGTGTGTGTGTGTGTGTGTGTGTATGTGTGTGTGTGTGTGTCTGTGTGTATGTGTGTGTGTGTGTGTCTGTGTGTGTGTGTGTGTGGTGTGTGTGTGTGTGTGTGTGTGTGTGTGTGTGTGTGTGTGTGTGTGTGTGTGTCTGTTGCTGCTGCTCTGTCTCTTGTCTTGCTTGCTCCCCCCTCCCCCCCCCCTTTCCCAAATCTAATAATTTACATGCCTATATTTTTACAGTGTTACTTTTTGTTAGTTATTTTCAGTTTGTTCATGTTTTTGTGCATCTAAAGACTTTTATCCTGATAGTCATGACATTGCTGCAAGTGATGAAAGTCATGAAATATGCTTTCAAAAAATTACCAATAAATTCACCAATAATGTTTTCTTTAGTTTAAACAATGACATGGATTTGTTCTTTGTTGAATTGTGAGTACTTCTGGTAAAGGTTTTGCAATGTTTTTGTTGAATAGTTGTATTGAAAGAAAAGGAAAAGTGTCTGTCTCATCCTTGAAATGTAGCTTCTGTTTAGTATTGCTGACTGACCAAACAGTCCCAGTTATGTCACCAGGGTAAGGGAGGAGCGCAATATTTACCAGATTGCCAGTGAAACACTTCATTGAAACTGAGGTTTTCACATCAAACTGACAGTTATTGATGAATAGTATTTGCTGTCAACGGAACTGTTTTCCTTTAACAATCTGACTTCCTTCTCTTCCAGGGGAAATCTTTGCTTTCAACGTGGAAGTCCCCCCCCACATTGCCAAGTTTTCCCGTGCCAAGAATGTGCCCGTTCACATGAACAATGTCATCTACAAGCTGTTTGACCAGCTCAAGGACAGACTGAACAAGAAACTCCCTGTGGTGGAGGAGGAAGAAAATCTGGGTAGGTACCTGAGCACTGTTGTAGAACTCACTTTTATTTGAATGGCACCACAAGTTTCTGGAGGATAAATGTCTATGACTAGTATCAGGGCTTTGTGCTTCTTCCTAGAGTTTTCTGACTCATAAAATTCCATTTCATTTACCAAACAGTTCCATTCCCTGGGACACTGATGAATGTGAGCCTGGATGTAATGTACACTTGGATCTGGTACATTAGAGTTTGCTGCACACCGAGATAGTGTTGATGACAGATGAGTTCACTGCACACCTGGATGATTTTGATTGCAGGTGAGATTGTTACACACCTAGATATTTTCTATTTTAGATGAGAATGTTACACACCTGGATGATTTTGATTGCAGGTGAAATTGTTACACACCTAGATATTTTTTATTGCAGGTGAGATTGTTACACACCTGGAAGATTTTTTTCCGGATGAGATTGTTACACACCTGGATGTTTTTGATTGCAGGTGAGATTACAAATTAGTTTGCTGCACCTGTGCAGATGTTGACTGCAGGTGAGATTGTTGTGCTCCTGAATGTGTCTGATGGCAGATGAAATTGCTGTACACCTGATTGCTGTTTATTGCAGGTGAGGCACATGTGCTGCAGATGTTTGAGGTGACAGAGGGCAAGAAAAAGGTCATTGTGGCTGGCTGCAGATGCACCAAGGGATTTCTCGAGCGGAAGAAGCTCTTCAAGCTTATCAGAGGAACAGACATCCTCTACTCTGGTAGGTGGTGTGTGTGTGTGTGCGTGTGTGTGCGTGCATGTGTGTGTGTGCCTGTGTGTGTGTGTGTGTGCGTGTGTGTGCCTGCATGTGTGTGTGTGCATGTGTGTGAGTGAGCATGTGTGTGAGTGAGCATGTGTGTGTGTGCATGTGTGTGTGAATGTGTGTGTAAGTGTGTTTGTGCGTGTGTGTGTGTGTGTGCGTGTGTGTGAATGTGTGTGTGTGTGTGTGTGTGTGTGTGTGTGTGTGTGTGTGTGTGTGTGTGAATGTTGGAGTGTGTGTGTGTGCGCATGTGTCTGTTTGTGTTTGTGTGCGCATGTGTCTGTGTGTGCAGATGGGTGTGTGTGTGTGTGCGTGTGCAAGTATGTGTGTGTGTGTGTGTGTTTGAATGTGTGTGTGTGTGTGTGTGTGTGTGCGTATGTGTGTATGACTCTGTGTGTGTGTGTGTGTGTGTGTGTGTGTGTGTGTGTGAATGTGTGTGTGTGTGTGTGTGTGTGTGTGTGTGTGTGTGTGTATGAATGTGTGTGTGTGTGTGTGTGTGTGTATGAATGTGTGTGTGTGTGTGTGTGTGTGTGTGTGTGTGTGTGTGTGAATGTGTGTGTGTGTGTGTGAATGTGTGTGTGTGTGTGTGTGTGTGTGTGTGTGTGTGTGGATGCACATACTGCTGGAACTGCTGGAGTGTGACATATAGCCAGAGCCATTGGATGTGGATGTGTGATGTACTGTAGGGTGTCTGTACACAGAATCAAGTTTAGTGTGTGGATGTGTGATGCAGTACTTTCTCTACATAGGACCAGTGACCAGTCTGAAGCACTTCAAAAATGAGGTGGCCACAGTCACGAAGGGTGTGGAGTGCGGCATCGCCCTAAAGGACCAGGAACTGGAGTTCATGATGGGTGACACCATCGCCTGCTATGAAATGGTGAAAGTGGAACAGGAAATAGACTGGGATCCAGGATTTTGATGACAGTGCACATAGCAAGTGCAATATCTACTGGAAATAATTTATGTGATATGAATAAACACTTTTATACAACTCTTATTGATTTTAATTTTATTTTGTTGTAGTGATTTCTGTCTTCACCCATTATGACCCACAGGATGTGATGAAAAGGACTTCCTAAAACCTGAGTGGTTTTTTTCAGGAAAAAATACAAAGTCGACAACACTTTAAAAAAATGTTTATCTTCACTTCTACACTTCATAGAAACAAGAAGTACACCACTGTCAAAAGTGACGTCTGCATAGCATCCGGTCTGAAATGGAGATGTAACGCACATATAGCATCCGGTCATAATGGGTTAAGGCACACCAAGTGCAAACAAAGTATGTGGTACTTCTCTTCACAAAGCCAAGGCACCCAGACGAAAAGAGAACATACAATTTCCTGTTAAATGCATATCAAAACGGATTCTGCAAACCTCTATTCCATTAGAAACACCTGGTTTTCGTCAATTGCACCCATTACCTGGCAGCAAGGTCAGAGAACTGCCCATCACCCCCCAGAAAAAAATTAAGGGGAATGTTGTACTGATGCCACACAAAGAAATAAACACAAGAAAAAACTGTCTTTTGTTGGCGAGAATCAGCAGTTAGAACTGGCGAGAGATGATCTTTACTTAACTTGCTGAAACTGCACGCTCTCGACATTGGTCTAAAATCGGATGCAATAAGCAAAAGCACTGCAGCATTCTGTCGCACAATGGCCACGCCCCCATTGCGACTGTGTTTGGGATTACCTCCCTTTGAGAACTCTCCTCTGTTAGGGAGGTTGGTCATGTGCGAGTGTTAGGAAACATCGAAATGATGATACTTTGAGATGTTATTTCCTCTACTACGAATTACATTATGCACGAAGCGTACGAAGCCGTGCCCATCTTGGAGAAGCTACCCCTTCAGATCGAATCGATAGCATGCTTCGGTACGTATGGTCCCTCCCACCTGTAAATGTGGACTAGTTTCGGTCGGCCCAGTGTCAAGTCCCAAATACTGAGTAGTCCCGCTGTTTCTGCTACAGTCAGGTCCAGGACTGCCGCGGCCCATCTGTTACAGCTTGGCTTATTGGATTGCCGTGCTGAGTCAGTGCGTCCTTACCAAGCTGTTGTACTCGGAAGTGCACGCTTGTACTAGTAGACGTCGTACATGTAGAACAGATGCGGAACTGTAACGCTCAAGTCCTATGTGAGTATGTCCCTTCACTGTAGTGTATAGACAGACGTCACAGAGTGTATTGCACAGTGTTGGTGTTTGTGTTCTCGTCAGAAAAAACTATGTCTTTCACGGCCGTAGTCAGTGTTTCCAGTTCAGTTTATGTGAAAACAATTGCCTGGGCTCCCGTCATATCAATTCTTACAGTCTGAACATAAGAATATGCTTAGTTTATGTCAGACGCGCCTCTCCTCAAAACAAACAAATAAACGATCTGCATTCAACTGTTGCATCGGCGAGTTTCGGTTAATATTCTATTATAGTGTCAGCGCCCGCTACCTTTCATAAGCCAACCTCTTAGTTCTTCCATTTTGTGTTCAAGCCTGTCTTCTCTCTTTAAGTCGGTTTCCTGGCCTCCCCCAACGAGTGTGTGTGTGTGTGTGTGTGTGTGTGTGTGGGTTGCGGGTGGGTGTGGGTGTGCGTGCGTGCCTGCCTGTCTGTCCTTCCGGCTCTCCGTCCGTCTGTCTGTATGTCTGTCTCTCTGTCTGTCTGTGTGTCTGTCTGTGTGTCTGTCTGTCTCTGTATGTCTGTCTGTCTGTCTGTCTGTGTGTCTGTTTGTACGTCGGTGTGTCTGTCTGTCTGTCTGTCTGTCTGTCTGTCTGTGTCTGTCTCTCTCTCTCTCTCTCTCTCTCTCTCTCTCTTTGTGTGTGTTTGTCCGTTTGTCCCTCCCCCCCCCTCTCTCTCTCTCTCTCTCTCTCTCTCTCTCTCTCTCTCTCTCTCTCTGGGTCTCTGTCTGTCTGTTTGTCCCTCCCCCCCCCCTCTCTGTCTCTCTCTCTCTGTCTCTCTCTCTCTCTCTCTCTCTCTCTCTCTCTCTCTCTCTCTCTCTCTCTCTCTCTCTCTCTCTCTCTCTCTCTCTCATGGGTTTAGTGATGGTTGGTTGGTTAATTTGGTTGTTTTTTGTTGTTTGTTAGTTTTTCTCCTACTACCTTGTTGATGGGATTCTTGCCTTACTTTTGACTGACTTTGTCCAAAGTTATATGTGATATACTTGTTGCCCAAGCTACTGTGGCTATACTGGCTTATGATTAACTGATTGCACATGGAGGACATTGACCTGCCTGTGGCTTTGAAAAGCTGTTGATCATAAGTGGAATAGAACTAAAAGACACTCTTCATGATCCATTGTTCTTTGGTGATGGGCTCAATAATTAAACTCCCCCATGAGTTGGGGAGTAAGAATAGACTCGGGGCATCTCCCAACATGATTTGTAGAAAGTAAATAACTAGGGATATTGAGACTAGACAGTAGACTTGCTAATATTCTGACCAGCTCTAGTGATTTTTGCTTTCAATTGTCTATGTAGCCCACAACAGCTGATAGGCTGTATATTTTCATTATTTGTCATCATCATCATCATCATCATCATCATCATCATCATCATCATCATCATCATCATCATCATCATCATCATTCAACCAACATCAGTGATTACAGCAAAGTTGCAGACAGATAAGGAAAGAGATATATGTTGCCCACTTCAGTTTCTCCTCCTGAGACTGAGAGGCAGACGTATTTGTGCTGTTTTCTCATTGCTCATGAATGTGTTTCTGCATCTCTCAGTCTCTTCTCTTCCCTGCCTCTAACTTAGTCTAAGTCACTGTGGTTCAGTGTTTCTGTGAGGCCATGTCTCTCTTTCTATTTTCCTGTCTGTCTCAATACCTTGTGGCTTGAACTGACAAACGCATCAGTGCACGTCTCTGTCTCAGTGCCTTGTTTCTCTGTCTCAGTGCCTTGTTTCTCTGTCTCAGTGCCTTGTTTCTCTGCCTTGCTGTCTCAGTGCCTTGTTTCTCTGCCTTGCTGTCTCAGTGTCTTGTTTCTCTGCCTTGCTGTCTCAGTGCCTTGTTTCTCTGCCTTGCTGTCTCAGTGCCTTGTTTCTCTGCCTTGCTGTCTCAGTGCCTTGTTTCTCTGCCTTGCTGTCTCAGTGTCTTGTTTCTCTGCCTTGCTGTCTCAGTGCCTTGTTTCTCTGCCTTGCTGTCTCAGTGCCTTGTTTCTCTGCCTTGCTGTCTCAGTGCCTTGTTTCTCTGCCTTGCTGTCTCAGTGTCTTGTTTCTCTGCCTTGCT
Source organism: Theodoxus fluviatilis (assembly GCA_034096865.1). Lineage (NCBI taxonomy): Eukaryota > Metazoa > Mollusca > Gastropoda > Cycloneritida > Neritidae > Theodoxus > Theodoxus fluviatilis. The sequence goes on along the minus strand of JAWQFJ010000253.1, from coordinate 102,095 downwards.
GTCTCAGTGCCTTGTTTCTCTGCCTTGCTGTCTCAGTGTCTTGTTTCTCTGCCTTGCTGTCTCAGTGCCTTGTTTCTCTGCCTTGCTGTCTCAGTGCCTTGTTTCTCTGCCTTGCTGTCTCAGTGTCTTACTGCCTCTGTGTCTCACCATCTTTGTTGCTGCCTTGCTGTCTCAGTGCCTTGTTTTTCTGTCTTGGTGTCTTACTGCCTTACTGCCTCTGTGTCTCAACATCTTTGTTGCTGCCTTGCTGTCTCAGTGCCTTGTTTCTCTGCCTTGCTGTCTCAGTGTCTTGTTTCTCTGCCTTGCTGTCTCAGTGTCTTGTTTCTCTGCCTTGCTGTCTCAGTGTCTTGTTTCTCTGCCTTGCTGTCTCAGTGCCTTGTTTCTCTGCCTTGCTGTCTCAGTGCCTTGTTTCTCTGCCTTGCTGTCTCAGTGCCTTGTTTCTCTGCCTTGCTGTCTCAGTGCCTTGTTTCTCTGCCTTGCTGTCTCAGTGCCTTGTTTCTCTGCCTTGCTGTCTCAGTGTCTTGTTTCTCTGCCTTGCTGTCTCAGTGCCTTGTTTCTCTGCCTTGCTGTCTCAGTGTCTTACTGCCTCTGTGTCTCACCATCTTTGTTGCTGCCTTGCTGTCTCAGTGCCTTGTTTTTCTGTCTTGGTGTCTTACTGCCTTACTGCCTCTGTGTCTCACCATCTTTGTTGCTGCCTTGCTGTCTCAGTGTCTTACTGCCTCTGTGTCTCAACATCTTTGTTGCTGCCTTGCTGTCTCAGTGCCTTGTTTCTCTGCCTTGGTGTATTTTGTCTCCCTGTCTTGGTGTCTTACTGCCTTACTGCCTCTGTGTCTCACCATCTTTGTTGCTGTCTCAGTGTCTTGTTTCTCTGCCTTGCTGTCTCAGTGCCTTGTTTCTCTGCCTTGGTGTATTTTGTCTCCCTGTCTTGGTGTCTTACTGCCTTACTGCCTCTGTGTCTCAACATCTTTGTTGCTGCCTTGCTGTCTCAGTGCCTTGTTTCTCTGCCTTGGTGTATTTTGTCTCCCTGTCTTGGTGTCTTACTGCCTTACTGCCTCTGTGTCTCACCATCTTTGTTGCTGTCTCAGTGTCTTGTTTCTCTGCCTTGCTGTCTCAGTGCCTTGTTTCTCTGCCTTGCTGTCTCAGTGCCTTCTGCCTCCCTGTCTTGGTGTCTTACTGCCTTGCTGCACTGTCTCAATGCCTTGTTTTTCTGCCTCGGTGTCTCAACATCTATGTTGCTGCCTCACTGCATCATTGCCTTGTGTCTCTGTATCATTGTCTGGCATCACTGCCTCTCTGCTCTGTCTCAGTGTCCTCTGTCTCACTGTCTTGGTGTCTTACTGCCTTACTGTCTCTGTGTCTTATTGCCTTACTGTCTCTGTGTCTTACTGCCTTACTGTCTCTGTGTCTTACTGCCTTACTGTCTTGGTGTCTTACTGCCTTACTGTCTCTGTGTCTTACTGCCTTACTGTATTATTATCCTTCTGCCTCTGTGTCCCACTGTCTTTCTGCCATACTGTATCACTGTCTCACAGTTTTTTAGCTTAACTCAGTGGCCCATGTCCCACCCTCCAGCCTCACTGCCACATGGCTACTGCCTCTCTGCCTCAATGCCTCAATTATCGCTATTCCACTTTCTACTGCTTCATTGTCTCACTGCCTCAGGGGCTTACTGCTTTTCTGTTGCATTTACCTGAGTGTCGCATTGCCTCACTGTCTTGCTTTCTCACTGTCTCTCTAACCAACTGTCTGACTAGCCTCACTGCCTCTCTGCCTCACAGGTTACTGCCCCACTGCCTCACTCTTACTACCTCAATGCTTCACTACTGCATTCCATCTTTGTCTCACTATCTCTTTACATCACTTTTTTAAAAAGTACTTCTCTCTTACTGCTTCTTTACAAAGTCACTTAGTCAATGTTCATCATTTTACCTAATTCAAGTTTTATGGAAATTTAAAGACTGTTATTTCTTGCATGTTGGAAATTTGTTCGAATGGTCCTAATTTCATGTTGTCTTTGCTTCCAGAGGACATCTTGCTGGTGGGCACCAAACAGGGACACCTGCTGCAGTACAGAATCAAGAAAATCTCCAGCAAGAGGAATGGGGGTAAGCAGCCATCTTGTTTGACATCATGTCTGCCGCTTTGGTTGAAACCCCTTCCCCCTATAGGTAGGGGGAAAGAATAGACCCAAAGCATCTCTCTTAATGATTCATAAAATGAGAATATCTAGGGAAATTGAGACTGGCCTGGATTTGGTTTTACCAGTTACTCTGGCCAGCTCTAGAGGTTTCCTTGATCTATGGCACTGCATAGCCTGCAATGGCTGATGGGCGTAAAACTTCAGTTAGTCATTCATTCAATGAAAGTGCTGCCCTTCAGGTTGTGCTGTCCCCCAGTTCAACGAAGTTCCCCAGTGTTCAGTATTTTCTTTGAGAAACTTGGCTTTAAGATGTCCTTCCTTTGCTTGACTACCGTGCATTATCATCCTGAGAAGCTGTAAGTCAGGCTGTGAACTGTGTGTGTAATTCATTAAAATGCATGAATGAATGAGACAGAAATTTGAACTGATGGCAGTGATACAGATGCAGGCATCTTTGAATTATGTACTGTACAAACAGTGCTAAGTGTCAGTTCTGGAGACCACTACGAAGCAGGAATTACTGGACAGGTGTCGGAGCCATGTTCATTCTTGTACCAAGCTCAGTATTGCAACAATGTGCCAGTGGTGACATATTTCTGCATTCCAGGTGTAAGTTGTATCTGAAGACAAATTATGTTGCTTCTCTTTTTATCATAAGCAGTTTTTCTCCTTTTAAGATTCCTCCTGTGGGTTCGGGGTAAGAATTGACTAATTGCGTCTCCCTACGCGATTCGTAAAAGGCGAATAACTAGGGACACCATGACTTGATTAGCAGTTACACTAAACTGTTCTAGTGATTTTCATGCTAAATGGCCTTACATAGCCTACAAAGGCGGATAAGGCAGTAAAACACTATCCATCCATCCATCCATCCATCCATCCATCCATCCTTTTAAGATTTTATGCTGTTTTGTCTGTTGCAGGTGAAACGAAGGTTGATCTGGAAAGATCAAATAAGTCCTTTGCCAAAAAGCCCATCACACAGGTAAGATGCAAGTGAATCGTGCAGTTTCCTTGACAGTAAGAGTCTATTGGAGGCTGCAGTATCTGCTCTCTGTCTGATCCATTAAAATGTTCAGGTGTCTTTGCGTTTTGAGCAGCTGTCAGATTGCTCTTACTTGTGGATGTGATGGAACTGTCTTCTGCAGTTCTCGAGATGTGTCTGCCCATGTATAAATTGAGTGTTATATGGGTAGGCATGACGACAGTATGAAGAGTTGGATCCCCTTTTTCAAAACATTGTAGTAAGAAACTAGAGCTGAGGCTTACGCTGGAGTGAAGGCTTTGTCAGTGATGGTGACAGATGGGATCACCCATGACATATCGTGACTGTTGCAGCTGGTTGCAGTGCCCGAGTTCTTCATCCTCATCAGTCTCTCAGGTGAGTCAGTCAGCACACCTTGTCAGACTGGATTTGTGGTTGTGTGACCCAGGTCCTAGTTTTGATGATCTTGTTTGTTGGTGTTGTCTTTTCCATCATAAACTGCATTTTTAGAGGGGGGGGATTTTGAAAATTTGGCATAAAGTGCATCATCAATATGTATGAGGTAAGTTTAAAAAAATAAAGATTCAATGCATGAGATGCAGTGTTTATAAACTGTATGTGTTCAGTGTGTGTGTGTGTGTGTGTGTGTGTGTGTGTGTGTGTGTGTGTGTGTGTGTGTGTGTGTGTGTAAGACTTTGACCTACTGACCTTGTTTAAGGGTGGGGGGTGGGGGGACCTTTTTGTTGTTGGTTTTGTTTTGTTTTTCTTTTTCCTCTTTGGGGAATGGGGGTCTAATCCTTTATGGAAGGAATACACCTAATGAAAATTGTCATATACAAGAGCTTGTTTTGCACTTAGTCATCAATCTGATTCAGAACATCTGCCATCTCAGTTAGATGTAATTTCACAATTTGTCATATTCTATTAAATCCCCTGCAGAAAACGACAATGTCATATTCCAAGTGCAGGAAGGATTTTCTTGCACTGCCCTGATTTGGCCTTGTTAGTTGTAATTATTTTACTCTGAGAAGTTGAGATGTGGAGGCAGAGCTGTAGAAAACTATTTTCCATTGACTTTTTCCAGACAATGTCATCAGCGTTCATGACCTCCAGTCTTTCAACCTCATCACCTGTGTCAACAAAACCAAGGGTGCCACGCTCTTTGCCACCGATGTGCGGGTGAGTTTGCCTGACTTTTTCATGAATACTACATTGTTTGCCTCCAGCAAGTCACATACAGTGAAACTTGTAGTAGCCAACAGATGTTGCCACAGAGCTGCGATGATCCCTGTGACATCAGCGGAGTTTCAGTACCTACACACACACACACACACACACACACACACACACACACACACAGTGACACACACACACACACACACACACACACACACACACACCTTTGTCTCTGCCATTCCAAACCGAGCCTGCAGTGCCATATATGAGTTTACAGGGGATAAACATGGATTCCCTGTCATCCTTGAATCAAAGGACAAATGCCATTTTGTTTGCACATTAACTTTTAAGATCCTGTACCACCCATTACCGCCCATCCTGCTCAATCCTGTACCACCCATACCCGCCCACACCATGTGACTGTTACTTGACTGATTTGTTTTTCTACAAATTGCATAATTCTTACAGGATTGGGGAATGAAACACATGAATGACTTACAGGACCTTAAGAGTTGACCAGATTTGGAATGCAGAGACGTGGGGTTTTGTTGCAGTGGATTATGTGTATGTAGCATGTGTGTGAAGTGTTTGTGTGAAAAGTGTTTGTGTGTGAAGTGTTTGTGCGTGAAGTGTTTGTGTGTGTGTGGGATTGATTGAGAGGATTAATTGGCAGTGTGGGAGTGGCAGCAAGGGGCAGTGTGGGAATGACAGCAAGGGGCAGTGTGGGAATGGCAGCAAGGGGCAGTGTGGGAATGGCAGCAAGGGGCAGTGTGGGAATGGCAGCAAGGGGCAGTGTGGGAATGGCAGCAAGGGGCAGTGTGGGAATGGCAGCAAGGGGCAGTATGGGAATGGCAGCAAGGGGCAGTGTGGGAATGGCAGCAAGGGGCAGTGTGGGAATGGCAGCAAGGGGCAGTATGGGAATGGCAGCAAGGGGCAGTGTGGGAATGGCAGTGTGGGGCAGAGTGGGAATGGCAGCAAGGGGCAGTGTGGGAATGGCAGCAAGGGGCAGTGTGGGAATGGCAGCAAGGGGCAGTGTTGGAGTGGCTACACGGGGCAGTGTGGGAATGGCAGCAAGGGCAGTGTGGGAATGGCAGCAAGAGGCAATGTGGGAATGGCAGCAAGAGGCAGTGTGGGAATGGCAGCAAGAGGCAGTGTGGGAGTGGCAGCAAGGGGCAGTGTGGGAATGGCAGCAAGGGGCAGTGTAGGAATGGCAGCAAGGGGCAGTGTGGGAATGGCAGCAAGGGGCAGTGTGGGAATGGCAGCAAGGGGCAGTATGGGAATGGCAGCAAGAGGCAGTATGGGAATGGCAACAAGAGGCAGTGTGGGAATGGCAGCAAGAGGCAATGTGGGAACGGCAGCAAGCTGCAGTGTGGGAATGGCAGCAAGGGGCAGTGTGGGAATGGCAGCAAGGGGCAGTATGGGAATGGCAGGAAGGGGTGCAGCAAGAGGCAGTGTGGGAATGGCAGCAAGGGGCAGTGTGGAAATGGCAGCAAGGGGCAGTGTGGGAATGGCAGCAAGGGACAGTGTGGGAATGGCAGCAAGGGGCAGTGTGAGAATGATGGCAAGGGTAGAGGACTGCATTACAGTATATTACACATGAAAGAAACAAAGCAAATTGCTGGTGCTGTGCTGATTTTGGAGGGATGTGAGGCTGGTATTGAAGGGTGAAAGGAAGTTGAAAATATTGTCAGAGAAAGAATTGGGAAGAGACCAGCACTGAAGATGTTCTCTCCCTGCAGAGGATGCACACCATGACAGGAGAAGCGCAGTTCACCCTCAGAATTGGAGTGGCCTCCAAGAAGAAAGTACAGGTAAGTCACTCGTTTGCATAAGCCTTGAGATCTGCAAGGAAATTATCTTAGCAACCTGATCATTCAAACGATTTTGTTTGAAAGAATGAGATTGGCTAAATTTGCCTTATTCGATCACCTGAATGATTAAGTTTTGTCTTATGTAAACTCTGTCAGGTTATGAAATGTTGGCTTGTGAGAAATGACATAATTTTTCCCTGTGTTTCTGCTTACAGCTGTTTTACTGGAAGAACAGAGATTTTCATGAACTTCTGGTGAGTGATGCCAGCTTCATCATTAGACACAAATGTTAATGCACATGCTCATAGAACATGCCTCAACTGAAATACATGAAGAGATTGAGAGAGAGAGAGAGAGAGAGAGAGAGAGAGAGAGAGAGAGAGAGAGAGAGAGAGAGAGAGAGAGAGAGATTTACCACATTGTGATGATATCAGTACCACATAATGCAATGGAAGCTCTGATCACACTGATGCCTTCAATGGCACCAACAAACCCCTTACTTAGTCAAGCATCATTGTGCACATTCTCATGGATGAAATGCATTGTGCTTTTGAAGAGCTTGCTTGATGGGTAGGTCTGGTAACGGATCAAATACAGGCTGTTTGCATTGCACTTTGTACAGGCTTGCTTATGTGGGTTTTTTTGTGTGCATTGATACTTACTACTGAATTTGCACAGAGTTTCATTTCTATGCACTTTTTCAGTCATGTGCCTTGCTTGTGTTTCTGCAGATTAAGGACCTAGAGGAAGATTGGAATGTTTTCACAAAAATATTGAAACGGGGGGTAGGGTGTTTTTGTTGCTGTTTTCATTGGTATGACTGGAAAGTTTTTTTATTCACGCTTTCATTAGTCACACATTACAATCTGCATTGCTGACAATGGAGATGAAAATGCATGAGTTGGAAGGAGAACACACTCTGCAGAAAGATGGGTGGCGGCCCTGATATCTGACTGATAATGTCTCTTCTAGTCAGTGCTTTTGTGCCTTGCTTGTCACTCACTGAACTGGAGCAACTTAATCTAGGTGTTCTGTGTTTTGCTTTGTGGTTTTGTCTCAAACTCAAAGCATGTTATTTACGGCATGTTGAAGAATGTGAGGTGTTGTGTTGGTGGTAGAAACATACATGCATGTTCTGCCCAGTAAGTGAGTTGCTAGTTGAGCTTTTGTGAAAATTTTGCTTTTGCTTCTTTTACCAAATGTGCTTTTGTGAAAATTTTCCTTTGCTTCTTTTACCAAAAATGCATGAGCCATGTATTTAAATAAAACTGTAATGCACTCTGCGGTTGCAGAATGCAACATGTTCCTTTAATTTCTTAATGACTTCCCATGCCTAATGGGGAATGACTTCCCATGCCTAATGGGGAATGACTTCCCATGCCTGATGGGGAATGACTTCCCATGCCTAATGGGGAATGACTTCCCATGCCTAATGGGGAATGACTTTCCATGCCTGATGGGGAGTGACTTCCCATGCCTGATGGCGAATGACTTCCCATGCCTGATGGGGAATGACTTCCCATGCCTAATGGGGAGTGACTTCCCATGCATAATGGGGAATGACTTCCCATGCATAATGGGGAATGACTTCCCATGCCTGATGGGGAATGACTTCCCATGCATCATGGGGAATGACTTCCCATGCCTAATGGGGAATGACTTCCCATGCCTAATGGGGAATGACTTCCCATGCCTGATGGCGAATGACTTCCCATGCATAATGGGGAATGACTTCCCATGCCTGATGGGGAATGACTTCCCATGCCTGATGGCGAATGACTTCCCATGCATAATGGGGAATGACTTCCCATGCCTAACGGGGAATGACTTCCCATGCCTGATGGCGAATGACTTCCCATGCATAATGGGGAATGACTTCCCATGCCTGATGGCGAATGACTTCCCATGCCTGATGGGGAATGACTTCCCATGCCTGATGATGAATGACTTCCCATGCCTTATGGGGAATGACTTCCCTTGCCTGATGATGAATGACTTCCCATGCCTAATGGGGAATGACTTCCCATGCCTGATGGGGAATGACTTCCCATGCCTGATGATGAATGACTTCCCATGCCTTATGGGGAATGACTTCCCATGCCTGATGATGAATGACTTCCCATGCCTGATGGGGAATGACTTCCCATGCCTAACGGGGAATGACTTCCCATGCCTAACGGGGAATGACTTCCCATGCCTGATGGGGAGTGACTTCCCATGCCTAATGGGGAATGACTTCCCATGCCTGATGGGGAGTGACTTCCCATGCCTTATGGGGAATGACTTCCCATGCCTGATGGGGAATGACTTCCCATGCCTAATGGGGAGTGACTTCCCATGCCTGATGGGGAGTGACTTCCCATGCCTAATGGGGAATGACTTCCCATGCCTAATGGGGAATGACTTCCCATGCCTGATGGGGAGTGACTTCCCATGCCTAATGGGGAATGACTTCCCATGCCTAATGGGGAATGATTTACCATGCCTAATGGGGAATGACTTCCCATGCCTGATGGGGAGTGACTTCCCATGCCTGATGGGGAATGACTTCCCATGCCTGATGGGGAATGACTTCCCATGCCTAATGGGGAGTGACTTTCCATGCCTGATGGGGAATGACTTCCCATGCCTGATGATGAATGACTTCCCATGCCTAATGGGGAATGACTTCCCATGCCTGATGGGGAGTGACTTCCCATGCCTGATGGGGAGTGACTTTCCATGCCTAATGGGGAATGACTTCCCATGCCTGATGGGGAGTGACTTCCCATGCCTGATGGGGAGTGACTTTCCATGCCTGATGGGGAATGACTTCCCATGCCTGATGGGGAATGACTTCCCATGCCTGATGGGGAATGACTTCCTATGCCTGATGGGGAGTGACTTTCCATGCCTGATGGGGAATGACTTCCCATGCCTAATGGGGAATGACTTCCCATGCCTAATGGGGAATGACTTCCCATGCCTAATGGGGAATGACTTCCCATGCCTAATGGGGAATGACTTCCCATGCCTAATGGGGAATGACTTCCCATGCCTAATGGGGAATGACTTCCCATGCCTTATGGGGAATGACTTCCCATGCCTGATGGGGAATGACTTCCCATGCCTAATGGGGAATGACTTCCCATGCCTAATGGGGAATGACTTCCCATGCCTGATGGGGAATGACTTCCCATGCCTAATGGGGAATGACTTCCCATGCCTGATGGGGAATGACTTCCCATGCCTAATGGGGAATGACTTCCCATGCCTAATGGGGAATGACTTCCCATGCCTAATGGGGAATGACTTCCCATGCCTGATGGGGAATGACTTCCCATGCCTGATGGGGAATGACTTCCCATGCCTAATGGGGAATGACTTCCCATGCCTAATGGGGAATGACTTCCCATGCCTAATGGGGAATGACTTCCCATGCCTGATGATGAATGACTTCCCATGCATAATGGGGAATGACTTCCCATGCCTGATGGGGAGTGACTTTCCATGCCTGATGGGGAATGACTTCCCATGCCTAATGGGGAATGACTTCCCATGCCTAATGGGGAATGACTTCCCATGCCTGATGGGGAATGACTTCCCATGCATAATGGGGAATGACTTCCCATGCCTAATGGGGAATGACTTCCCATGCCTAATGGGGAATGACTTCCCATGCCTAATGGGGAATGACTTCCCATGCATGATGGGGAATGACTTCCCATGCCTAATGGGGAATGACTTCCCATGCCTAATGGGGAATGACTTCCCATGCCTGATGGGGAATGACTTCCCATGCCTAATGGGGAATGACTTCCCATGCCTAATGGGGAATGACTTCCCATGCCTGATGGGGAATGACTTCCCATGCCTAATGGGGAATGACTTCCCATGCCTGATGGGGAGTGACTTCCCATGCCTGATGGGGAATGACTTCCCATGCCTAATGGGGAATGACTTCCCATGCCTAATGGGGAGTGACTTCCCATGCCTAATGGGGAATGACTTCCCATGCCTAATGGGGAATGACTTCCCATGCATGATGGGGAATGACTTCCCATGCCTAATGGGGAATGACTTCCCATGCCTAATGGGGAATGACTTCCCATGCATGATGGGGAATGACTTCCCATGCCTAATGGGGAATGACTTCCCATGCCTAATGGGGAATGACTTCCCATGCATAATGGGGAATGACTTCCCATGCATAATGGGGAATGACTTCCCATGCCTAATGGGGAATGACTTCCCATGCCTAATGGGGAATGACTTCCCATGCCTGATGATGAATGACTTCCCATGCCTAATGGGGAATGACTTCCCATGCCTGATGATGAATGACTTCCCATGCATAATGGGGAATGACTTCCCATGCCTAATGGGGAATGACTTCCCATGCCTAATGGGGAATGACTTCCCATGCCTAATGGGGAATGACTTCCCATGCATCATGGGGAATGACTTCCCATGCCTAATGGGGAATGACTTCCCATGCCTAATGGGGAATGACTTCCCATGCATAATGGGGAATGACTTCCCATGCATAATGGGGAATGACTTCCCATGCCTAATGGGGAATGACTTCCCATGCCTAATGGGGAATGACTTCCCATGCCTGATGATGAATGACTTCCCATGCATAATGGGGAATGACTTCCCATGCCTAATGGGGAATGACTTCCCATGCCTAATGGGGAATGACTTCCCATGCATAATGGGGAATGACTTCCCATGCCTAATGGGGAGTGACTTCCCATGCCTAATGGGGAATGACTTCCCATGCCTGATGATGAATGACTTCCCATGCCTAATGGGGAATGACCTCCCATGCATAATGGGGAATGACTTCCCATGCCTGATGGGGAATGATTTACCATAGGCATGTTGAGTTTTTCCTCTCTTTTTTTTCCATCCTGTTTGAAAATGAATACTTTTCGTCTTTCCTTCTCACAGACTACCATCTCTTTTTACTTCTGTTTTACTCGTAGTGTGTGTGTATGTGTGTGTGTGTGTGTGTTTGTGTTTGTGTGTGTGTATGTGTGAGCATGCGCATGTGTGTGTGTATGTGTGTGTGTGTATGTGTGAGCATATGTATGTGTGAGCATGCGCATGTGTGTGTGTGTGTGTGTGTGTGTGTGTGTGTGTGTGTGCTTGCTTGCATCCATGTGTGGTAGGGCGTGGTATGTCGAGCATGGCAATCGGTGTTGAAGCGCGGATGGGTATTCGAGATAACAAGTTGAACCGGTGACTTTTCTAAGTGGTTTATTCACCTTAGTTTATCGCAGCGTCCAAGGGCACACGACACTAACCGTTTTCGCTCCCTTTTCCCTGTTCTTCTCACGAATTTCCCTCTTCTCTCTTCTTCCGCCATATCCCACTCAACCGTCCCACAATCCAACGTCACAAAAACTATCCAACGTCACAAAACTAAGAGAATCGCAATGCCGAATGCATACTACGATACTATGTTCTTTTCTTATTGAAAAATATAAACAACAAATAAGGACAACAACATTGGCAACCTCAAACCATGAAGTGCTAGATGAACCGGGAGGAGAAGCAGTTTGACGTGAAGGAAAGGCTAACCGGCTATTACTGCCCGTACCCCACCACACATGCATGTGTGTGTTTTATGGCTTTTCCCCCAAAATGTGTGATGCATTGATTTTATTATGACTTTTTACATTCTTGATGTATCGAAGAAATGTGTGTGTGGGTTTTCTCTAAAGATAGAGTTTTAAATTACTTTGAGTTTCACAGTATCGTTAATGGATTTGATCCCTTATTCTTGCTTTACTATTGGGGGAAAAGAAGAGTTGGAATGGTTCCACTGTGGGGCAAGCCAGACACCAATGTTGCACATGCTGGCTGCTTGCAGAATGACCTGGGCATGTACGACCAGCCAAGAGCTATGGCCTGGTGCAAAGACTCCCTGTGCGTGGGATTCCGGAGGGAGTACTTCATGATCAATGTAAGTCACCAAACCCTCCATCATTGTGCAGTGCATTGCATATATGCCAGAAATGTAGGAGATTCTCCCGACCCCACCCCTGTGAGTTTGGGGTAAGAATTGACCCACCGCGTCTCCCTATGCGATTCTTAAGAGGCGAACAACTGGGGACACCATGACTTGATTTGCATTGACTCTGAACTGTTTCGGTGACTTTTGTGCTTAATGGCCTTACATAGCCCACAAAGGCTGATAGGCTGTAAAATACCATCCATCCATCCATCCATCTCCCGGCCCATGCAGACTCAATCAGCCACCTCTAAGTCCACTGCCCCTCTGTCCCCAGTATGGGATAAAGTCTTCATCTTCTTCACCAACACAGGACAGACAACAACAATTTTGTGTACATTCTTGAATCCATCCGTGGATTGCTACCACCTCTAAGTTTTACCACCTTGTTTACTGATTTGCAGAGATTGAATTTAGATCATCAGAAATAATTATTTGTTCAGACTTTGAGTTTTAGTGAGGAGGCAGAAGGCATATGTGGGGTTTTTTTTATAACCCTTATATATTCCTGCATTCTCTAATTACTTATTAAGGATGGAAATTTGATTTGTTCACAGCAGACTGTACTAGAGCCCATGCCATATAGCATCCACTCCCCTCCAAACACTCAAACTGTGTAAGGTGCAAAGATTAAATAACTAGGGGAAAGTAAATTATACTGTACAGGAATTTGTCATCCCAATCTAGGTCTTGGATCACTGGACGCTCTACAGAAACATTCTCTTCCACTGTTGCCCTAGCATCTTTCCTTCACACAGCAGGGCACAGGAGAAGATCTGCCCGGCCTTGTCCTTGGCTGGCTTGACTCGGTCTCCCTCACAGAACACAGCACAAGGTACAGTACCTGGTCTTCTGTAGAAATGTGGACACACTCTGACCCCTGCTCTCGTCCCTCTGGGCAGGTGACCACTGGGGACCTGAAGGAGTTGTTTCCCTTGGGCAGCAAGCAGACAGAGCCCATCGTCACCAAGCTGGACCGAGACCGACTGGCGTTGGGCCGTGACGACATGTCCATCCTGGTCAATGCCCAAGGGGACCCCGCTGAGAAACACCCCTTCCACTGGTCTGACATCCCCTCCTACATGGGTATGCCCACCCCTGTCTGTCCCCCTCATTTGGGGTGTATCCACCTCTGTACCTCTCATTTGGGGTATTCCACCCCTGTCTGTGCCTTTCATTTGGGGTATATCCACCCCTGTGTGTGCTTTTCATTTGGGGTGTATCCACCCCTATCTGTGCCTCTCATTTGGGGTATATCCACCCCTGTCTATCCCTCTCATTTGGGGCATATCCACCTCTGTCTGTCCCTCTCATTTGGGGCATATCCACCTCTGTCTGTGCCTCATTTGGGGTATATCCACCTCTGTCTGTGCCTCTCATTTGGGGTATATCCACCTCTGTCTGTGCCTCATTTGGGGTATATCCACCTCTGTCTGTGCCTCTCATTTGGGGTATATCCACCTCTGTCTGTGCCTCTCATTTGGGGTATATCCACCCCTGTCTGTCCCTCTCATTTGGGGTATATCCACCTCTGTCTGTCCCTCTCATTTGGGGTATATCCACCCCTGTCTGTCCCTCTCATTTGGGGTATATCCACCTCTGACTGTCCCTCTCATTTGGGGCATATCCACCTCTGTCTGTCCCTCTCATTTGGGGTATATCCACCTCTGTCTGTGCCTCTCATTTGGGGTATATCCACCCCTGCCTGTCCCTCTCATTTGGGGCATATCCACCTCTGTCTGTGCCTCTCATTTGGGGCATATCCACCCCTGTCTGTGCCTCTCATTTGGGGTATATCCACCTCTGTCTGTGCCTCTCATTTGGGGTGTATCCACCCCTGTCTATCCCTCTCATTTGGGGTATATCCACCTCTGTCTGTCCCTCTCATTTGGGGTATATCCACCTCTGTGAATCTCATTTGGGGTATATCCACCTCTGTCTGTGCCTCTCATTTGGGGTATATCCACCCCTACTGTGCCTCTCATTTGGGGTATATCCACCTCTGCCTGTGCCTCTCATTTGGGGTATATTCACCTCTGTCTGTGCCTCTCATTTGGGGTATATCCACCCCTGTCTGAGCCTCTCATTTGGGGTATATCCACCTCTGTCTGTCCCTCTCATTTGGGGTATATCCACCTCTGTCTGTCCCTCTCATTTGGGGTATATTCACCTCTGTCTGTGCCTCTCATTTGGGGTATATCCACCTCTGTCTGTGCCTCTCATTTGGGGTATATCCACCTCTGTCTGTCCCTCTCATTTGGGGTATATTCACCTCTGTCTGTGCCTCTCATTTGGGGTATATCCACCCCTGTCTGAGCCTCTCATTTGGGGTATATCCACCTCTGTCCCTCTCATTTGGGGTATATCCACCTCTGTCTGTGCCTCTCATTTGGGGTATATCCACCTCTGTCTGTCCCTCTCATTTGGGGTATATCCACCTCTGTCTGTGCCTCTCATTTGGGGTATATCCACCCCTGTCTGTCCCTCTCATTTGGGGTATATTCACCTCTGTCTGTGCCTCTCATTTGGGGTATATCCACCTCTGTCTGTGCCTCTCATTTGGGGTATATCCACCTCTGTCTGTCCCTCTCATTTGGGGTATATCCACCTCTGTCTGTCCCTCTCATTTGGGGTATATCCACCTCTGTCTGTCCCTCTCATTTGGGGTGTATCCACCTCTGTCTGTGCCTCTCATTTGGGGTATATCCACCTCTGTCTGTGCCTCTCATTTGGGGTGTATCCACCTCTGTCTGTCCCTCTCATTTGGGGTATATCCACCTCTGTCTATCCCTCTCATTTGGGGCATATCCACCTCTGCCTGTGCCTCATTTGGGGTATGTCCACCCCTGTCTGTCCCTACTAGTTGAGGCATATCCACCCCTGTGTGTCCTTCTCATTTGGGGCATATCCACCTCTGTCTGTCCCTATTAGTTGAGGCATATCCACCCCTGTCTGTCCCTCTCATTTGGGGTATATCCACCTCTGTCTGTGCCTCATTTGGGGTATATCCACCTCTGTCTGTGCCTCTCATTTGGGGTATATCCACCCCTGTCTGTACCTCTCATTTGGGATATATCCACCTCTGTCTGTCGCTCTCATTTGGGGTATGTCCACCCCTGTCTGTCCCTATTAGTTGAGGCATATCCACCCCTGTGTGTCCCTCTCATTTGGGGCATATCCACCCCTGTCTGTCCCTCTCATTTGGGGCATATCCACCCCTGCCTGTCCCTCTCATTTGGGGCATATCCACCCCTGCCTGTCCCTCTCATTTGGGGCATATCCACCTCTGTCTGTGCCTCTCATTTGGGGTATATCCACCTCTGTCTGTCCCTCTCATTTGGGGTATATCCACCCCTGTCTATCCCTCTCATTTGGGGTATATCCACCTCTGTCTGTGCCTCTCATTTGGGGTATATCCACCCCTGTATGTCCCTCTCATTTGGGGCATATCCACCCCTGCCTTTCCCTCTCATTTGGGGTATATCCACCTCTGACTGTCCCTCTCATTTGGGGTATATCCACCCCTGTCTATCCCTCTCATTTGGGGTATATCCACCTCTGTCTGTGCCTCTCATTTGGGGTATATCCACCCCTGTATGTCCCTCTCATTTGGGGCATATCCACCCCTGCCTTTCCCTCTCATTTGGGGTATATCCACCTCTGACTGTGCCTCTCATTTGGGGTATATCCACCTCTGTCTGTCCCTCTCATTTGGGGTATATCCACCCCTGTCTGTGCCTCTCATTTGGGGTATATCCATCTCTGCCTGTGCCTCATTTGGGGCATATCCACCCCTGTCTGTCCCTCTCATTTGGGGTATGTCCACCTCTGTCTGTGCCTCTCATTTGGGGTATATCCACCCCTGTCTATCCCTCTCATTTGGGGCATATCCACCCCTGCCTGTCCCTCTCATTTGGGGTATATCCACCTCTGTGAATCTCATTTGGGGTATATCCACCTCTGTCTGTGCCTCTCATTTGGGGCATATCCACCCCTGTCTATCCCTCTCATTTGGGGTATATCCACCTCTGTCTGTGCCTCTCATTTGGGGTATATCCACCTCTGTCTGTGCCTCTCATTTGGGGTATATCCACCCCTGTCTATCCCTCTCATTTGGGGCATATCCACCCCTGCCTGTCCCTCTCATTTGGGGTATATCCACCTCTGTGAATCTCATTTGGGGTATATCCACCTCTGTCTGTGCCTCTCATTTGGGGTATATCCACCCCTGTCTATCCCTCTCATTTGGGGTATATCCACCCCTGTCTGTCCCTCTCATTTGGGGTATATCCACCTCTGCCTGTCCCTCTCATTTGGGGTATATCCACCCCTGTCTGTGCCTCTCATTTGGGGTATATCCACCCCTGTCTATCCCTCTCATTTGGGGTATATCCACCTCTGCCTGTCCCTCTCATTTGGGGTATATCCACCCCTGTCTATCCCTCTCATTTGGGGTATATCCACCTCTGCCTGTCCCTCTCATTTGGGGCATATCCACAAATGACTGTGCCTCTCATTTGGGGTATATCCACCTCTGTCTGTCCCTCTCATTTGGGGTGTATCCACCCCTGTCTGTCCCTCTCATTTGGGGTATGTCCACCTCTGTCTGTGCCTCTCATTTGGGGTATATCCACCCCTGTCTATCCCTCTCATTTGGGGCATATCCACCCCTGCCTGTCCCTCTCATTTGGGGTATATCCACCTCTGTGAATCTCATTTGGGGTATATCCACCTCTGTCTGTGCCTCTCATTTGGGGCATATCCACCCCTGTCTATCCCTCTCATTTGGGGTATATCCACCTCTGTCTGTGCCTCTCATTTGGGGTATATCCACCTCTGTCTGTGCCTCTCATTTGGGGTATATCCACCCCTGTCTATCCCTCTCATTTGGGGCATATCCACCCCTGCCTGTCCCTCTCATTTGGGGTATATCCACCTCTGTGAATCTCATTTGGGGTATATCCACCTCTGTCTGTGCCTCTCATTTGGGGTATATCCACCCCTGTCTATCCCTCTCATTTGGGGTATATCCACCCCTGTCTGTCCCTCTCATTTGGGGTATATCCACCTCTGCCTGTCCCTCTCATTTGGGGTATATCCACCCCTGTCTGTGCCTCTCATTTGGGGTATATCCACCCCTGTCTATCCCTCTCATTTGGGGTATATCCACCTCTGCCTGTCCCTCTCATTTGGGGTATATCCACCCCTGTCTATCCCTCTCATTTGGGGTATATCCACCTCTGCCTGTCCCTCTCATTTGGGGCATATCCACCTCTGTCTGTCCCTCTCATTTGGGGTGTATCCACCTCTGTCTGTCCCTCTCATTTGGGGTATGTCCACCTCTGTCTGTGCCTCTCATTTGGGGCATATCCACCCCTGTCTATCCCTCTCATTTGGGGTATATCCACCTCTGTCTGTGCCTCTCATTTGGGGTGTATCCACCTCTGACTGTGCCTCTCATTTGGGGTATATCCACCTCTGTCTGTCCCTCTCATTTGGGGTGTATCCACCCCTGTCTATCCCTCTCATTTGGGGTATATCCACCTCTGTCTGTGCCTCTCATTTGGGGCATATCCACCCCTGTCTATCCCTCTCATTTGGGGTATATCCACCTCTGTCTGTGCCTCTCATTTGGGGTGTATCCACCTCTGACTGTGCCTCTCATTTGGGGTATATCCACCTCTGTCTGTCCCTCTCATTTGGGGTATATCCACCTCTGTCTGTGCCTCTCATTTGGGGCATATCCACCCCTGTCTATCCCTCTCATTTGGGGTATATCCACCTCTGTCTGTGCCTCTCATTTGGGGCATATCCACCCCTGTCTATCCCTCTCATTTGGGGTATATCCACAAATGACTGTGCCTCTCATTTGGGGTATATCCACCTCTGTCTGTCCCTCTCATTTGGGGTGTATCCACCCCTGTCTGTCCCTCTCATTTGGGGTATGTCCACCTCTGTCTGTGCCTCTCATTTGGGGTATATCCACCTCTGTCTGTCCCTCTCATTTGGGGTGTATCCACCCCTGTCTGTCCCTCTCATTTGGGGTATGTCCACCTCTGTCTGTGCCTCTCATTTGGGGTATATCCACCTCTGTCTGTCCCTCTCATTTGGGGTGTATCCACCCCTGTCTGTCCCTCTCATTTGGGGTATATCCACCTCTGTCTGTCCCTCTCATTTGGGGTGTATCCACCCCTGTCTGTCCCTCTCATTTGGGGTATGTCCACCTCTGTCTGTCCCTCTCATTTGGGGTATGTCCACCTCTGTCTGTGCCTCTCATTTGGGGTATATCCACCCCTGTCTGTCCCTCTCATTTGGGGTATGTCCACCTCTGTCTGTCCCTCTCATTTGGGGTATGTCCACCTCTGTCTGTCCCTCTCATTTGGGGTATATCCACCTCTGTCTGTGCCTCTCATTTGGGGTATATCCACCTCTGTCTGTGCCTCTCATTTGGGGTATATCCACCTCTGTCTGTGCCTCTCATTTGGGGTATATCCACCTCTGTCTGTGCCTCATTTGGGGTATATCCACCTCTGTCTGTCCCTCTCATTTGGGGTATATCCACCTCTGTCTGTCCCTCTCATTTGGGGTATATTCACCTCTGTCTGTGCCTCTCATTTGGGGTATATTCACCTCTGTCTGTGCCTCTCATTTGGGGTATGTCCACCTCTGTCTGTGCCTCTCATTTGGGGTATGTCCACCTCTGTCTGTCCCTCTCATTTGGGGCATATCCACCTCTGTCTGTGCCTCTCATTTGGGGCATATCCACCTCTGTCTGTCCCTCTCATTTGGGGCATATCCACCTCTGTCTGTCCCTCTCATTTGGGGCATATCCACCTCTGCCTTTCCCTCTCATTTGGGGTATATTCACCCCTGTCTGTTCCTACTAACTCAAGTATTTCCACCCCTGTCTGTCCCTCCCAAATCAGGAATATTCACTCCTGTCTGTCATTTCCAACATGGGTAGTTCTTTTCAATTTTTTGCCCTGTGAGTAGATCCACCCTTTTCTGGCTTGCATGAGTGAGTCCATCCAATTTCATCCTTTGGCTCTGTATAACTATAAGTACATTAGGCCAAAGAAAAAGTTTTTGTGGTTACGATAACCCAACTGACTCTTTTTTTCTCCTGACCCTAAACGTTTTTCGTTTGTGCAAAAAAAAAAAAAGAGAAAAAAGAATAAAGAAATCATATGTAATTAATGCATTATATGCTGTCCCATTTTTCCTGCCATATAAGCACTCAGGGAATCCTCTATTTAAGTTTTAAAATTATGTTTTTTCAGCAAAAGAGGAATTGTAATTTTTGTTCAATCTGGTCTCTTCTATTTAAAATTTTTTTTTTTAAAGTTCAGGCCGAACTACCAACCCTAATTTTTCAGGCTTTGTAACCATAACCACAACTATTTTGTCTTTTGGCCTTATATCTCTCACTGTCTCATGTAGGAAGATCCATTCATGTGTATGTCCACCCATATATCTCACTGTCTCATGTAGGTAGATCTTCATGTGTATGTCCACCCATATCTCTCACTGTCTCATGTAGGTCGATCCATTCATGTGTATGTCCACCCATATCTCTCACTGTCTCATGTAGGTAGATCCATTCATGTGTATGTCCACCCATATCTCTCACTGTCTCATGTAGGTAGATCTTCATGTGTATGTCCACCCATATCTCTCACTGTCTCATGTAGGTAGATCTTCATGTGTATGTCCACCCATATCTCTCACTGTCTCATGTAGGTAGATCTTCATGTGTATGTCCACCCATATCTCTCACTGTCTCATGTAGGTAGATCCATTCATGTGTATGTCCACCCATATCTATCACTTTCCACTCGGGTAGTTCCCTCCTTTGCACTGCCTGGGTTATCCTCCCATGTGTACAGTAATGAACACCATTCCCCATGTCCATTTACAGAATACAATCCACCCCATGTGTACAGTAATGAACACCATTCCCCATGTCCATTTACAGAATACAATCCACCCCATGTGTACAGTAATGAACACCATTCCCCATGTCCATTTACAGAATACGATCCACCCTGTGTGTACAGTAATGAACACCATTCCCCATGTCCATTTACAGAATACGATCCGCCCTACGTGGTGGCACTGCTGCCAAAGTTTGTGGAGGTGCGGGCCTTTGAGCCCAAGCTGAACATCCAGAATGTCGACCTGCCCAAGGCCCGATTCATGTGCTATGGAAGGTGGGTCTGGTGCTCAGTCTACCCCAGTTCTGTTTTTGTTTTTTCCACTGACATGTAATGTCCTATGCCACCGTACTCCATTGCATGATAATCCTACAGTAGAACTCTATTTTGAAAGATGAGTTCAGAGAGAAAGGCGTGTAGAAGATCACCCCTTTGCTATCAGCTTGGAATGGAATGGATATGGTGGCAGGAGATGGATAATGGCGGCACAGGGCAATGTGCATTAATACATCTGAGCATCCTGATTAGCTGTCGTCCCATTTTACCCAACAGTAGTTTCAACACAGAACTAGATGAGATTTCCAAAGGGGTGAATCACAAGGTTGCTGCTTTTACTACTTCTGCAGGAGCAAACCAGCAGGCAACCACACCATGAAGAGGTAGGAAGTTGAAATGCAGCAGGGGGTCAAGTGGAATGGTGGGGCATGGAAGAGTAGGGTAACGCAGGCGGAAGGAGAGGGGGAATGGTGGGGCATGGAAGAGTAGGGTAACGCAGGCGGAAGGAGAGGGGGAATGGTGGGGCATGGAAAAGTAGGGTAACGCAGGCGGAAGGAGAGAGGGAGTGGTGGGGCATGGAAGAGTAGGGTAACGCAGGCGGAAGGAGAGGCGGAATAGTGGGGCATGGAAGAGTAGGGTAACGCAGGCAGAAGGAGAGGGGGAATGGTGGGGCATGGAAAAGTAGGGTAACGCAGGCGGAAGGAGAGGCGGAATGGTGGGGCATGGAAAAGTAGGGTAACGCAGGCAGAAGGAGAGGGGGAATGGTGGGGCATGGAAGAGTAGGGTAACTCAGGCGGAAGGAGAGGCGGAATGGTGGGGCATGGAAGAGTAGGGTAACGCAGGTGGAAGGAGAGGGGGAATGGTGGGGCATGGAAAAGTAGGGTAACGCAGGCGGAAGGAGAGGCGGAATGGTGGGGCATGGAAAAGTAGGGTAACGCAGGCAGAAGGAGAGGGGGAATGGTGGGGCATGGAAGAGTAGGGTAACTCAGGCGGAAGGAGAGGCGGAATGGTGGGGCATGGAAGAGTAGGGTAACGCAGGCGGAAGGAGAGGCGGAATGGTGGGGCATGGAAAAGTAGGGTAACGCAGGCGGAAGGAGAGGCGGAATGGTGAGGCATGGAAAAGTAGGGTAACTCAGGCGGAAGGAGAGGGGGAATGGTGGGGCATGGAAGAGTAGGGTAACTCAGGCGGAAGGAGAGGGGGAGTGGTGAGGCATGGAAAAGTAGGGTAACTCAGGCGGAAGGAGAGGGGGAGTGGTGGGGCATGGAAAAGTAGGGTAACGCAGGCGGAAGGAGAGGCGGAATGGTGAGGCATGGAAGAGTAGGGTAACGCAGGCGGAAGGAGAGGGGGAATGGTGGGGCATGGAAAAGTAGGGTAACTCAGGCGGAAGGAGAGGGGGAATGGTGGGGCATGGAAGAGTAGGGTAACGCAGGCGGAAGGAGAGGGGGAATGGTGGGGCATGGAAAAGTAGGGTAACTCAGGTGGAAGGAGAGGCGGAATGGTGGGGCATGGAAGAGTAGGGTAACGCAGGCGGAAGGAGAGGGGGAATGGTGGGGCATGGAAGAGTAGGGTAACTCAGGCGGAAGGAGAGGGGGAGTGGTGGGGCATGGAAGAGTAGGGTAACGCAGGCGGAAGGAGAGGGGGAGTGGTGGGGCATGGAAGAGTAGGGTAACGCAGGCGGAAGGAGAGGGAATGGTGGGGCATGGAAGAGTAGGGTAACGCAGGCGGAAGGAGAGGGAATGGTGGGGCATGGAAGAGTAGGGTAACGCAGGCGGAAGGAGAGGGAATGGTGGGGCATGGAAGAGTAGGGTAACTCAGGCGGAAGGAGAGGGGGAATGGTGGGGCATGGAAAAGTAGGGTAACGCAGGCGGAAGGAGAGTCGGAATGGTGGGGCATAGAAGAGTAGGGTAACGCAGGCGGAAAGAGAGATGGAATGGTGGGGCATGGAAGAGTAGGGTAACTCAGGCGGAAGGAGAGGGGGAATGGTGGGGCATGGAAGAGTAGGGTAACGCAGGCGGAAAGAGAGATGGAATGGTGGGGCATGGAAGAGTAGGGTAACGCAGGCGGAAGGAGAGGGGGAATGGTGGGGCATGGAAGAGTAGGGTAACGCAGGCGGAAGGAGAGGGGGAATGGTGGGGCATGGAAGAGTAGGGTAACGCAGGCGGAAGGAGAGGGGGAATGGTGGGGCATGGAAGAGTAGGGTAACGCAGGCGGAAGGAGAGGCGGAATGGTGGGGCATGGAAGAGTAGGGTAACGCAGGCGGAAGGAGAGGCGGAATGGTGGGGCATGGAAGAGTAGGGTAACACAGGCGGAAGGAGAGGCGGAATGGTGGGGCATGGAAAAGTAGGGTAACGCAGGCGGAAGGAGAGGGGGAATGGTGGGGCATGGAAGAGTAGGGTAACTCAGGTGGAAGGAGAGAGGGAGTGGTGGGGCATGGAAGAGTAGGGTAACTCAGGTGGAAGGAGAGAGGGAGTGGTGGGGCATGGAAGAGTAGGGTAACTCAGGCGGAAGGAGAGGCGGAATGGTGGGGCATGGAAGAGTAGGGTAACTCAGGTGGAAGGAGAGAGGGAGTGGTGGGGCATGGAAGAGTAGGGTAACTCAG
>JAWQFJ010000253.1:69172-76672 GCA_034096865.1 Theodoxus fluviatilis | reverse complement strand
GACCACATTGTGACCACAAAACCGAACATCTAGGGGGTCTTCACAGCTAGGTTCCAGATGAATTTTTTTTCAAAAATCTGTTCCATCCTTTTTCTAAGATGGCTCAAGTGGATGTATGGGTTCTTGTAACGCGCATAACTTCACGCCTACGGGCATGCTCAATGCGCACATAGAAAAAAAATAGTCAGCCATCAAAAAGATATGTTTTAAGTCCCTTCTTAAAATGAGAGAGTTTGGGAGACTTTCTGAGCAGGAATGTTATTCCAATAGCTGGGTCCCACATAACGGAAAGATCGGCAGCCATAGTTACCTAGCCGTCTGTGTGGGATACAAAAAGATTTTTTAGTGGATGATCTTAAATTTCCACTCGGTTTATATTCCTCAAGCAGCACTCACAGGTAGAGTGGAACTGCACCTGAGACGCAGTTGAACACAGTAATTAAACCTTCACACCCACTGTTCATCAGTGCATGATCATACATTATGATAGTTGCCTGATTGTGCTCTGTCTTCTTCAGATCCATCCCACGTGATTGGGCTGTTCCCCAACCTGCTGCCACAGGAGTACCGCTGCCAGCTGGAGTACCCTGAAACTGTGCCAGAGCTGGAAGGCCTGACTTTGGAGAAGGGGCTGCTGGCTTTGCAGGACTACCTCACCCTGGTGAGACTGGCAGCCACAGCACCACACGATAGAACAGAAGAGCTGATGATGGTGTTGGAGAGAAATAAAAGAAAGATGGAGGAGAGAATGGAGTGGAGGAGTATGTATTAGACAATCAAACCCTTCAATGTCCTGAAGAATACTTCTAGAGAAAAGGGAAATTAGGATGAAATAAAGTTTTGTGGAGCATGAAGAGTTGCTGACTTGCTCTATTAGATGACTTTAGTTTGTGTTTAAAAGAGGGAGAAGATTAAGACCCTTCTAGCTCTCACCTATCCAAACACCATACTTCTCACACAGAGGCAATCTGAACTGTGCCAAGCTCATGGTGTTGCATTTAGTTTTCTGGGTACCTGTTGGGATTCCATTGTACAAGGACGATTTCTTCCTACATCTAACCTATTCCCTGCTGGTGTTTGCAGAAACGCCGTGCCTTGACGAAGGATGAGGGGCAGGAGCTGAAAATCCACCCCATAGTGGAGGGCAACAACCTCATCAAGTCCAAAAAACAGCTCAGCCAGATCATCGACACTACATTGCTCAAGTGCTACCTGCAGGTGAGTTCTCTCCCTTGCCTCATGTGATGTTGCACCTGTATCAATATTTTCTTGACTCCTGGTGTGTTCATTCACCTGTCTGACTCTCTCTCTCTCTCTCTCTCTCTCTCTCTCTCTCTCTCTCTCTCTCTCTCTCTCTCTCTCTCTCTCTCTCTCTCTCTCTCTCCTTTCTATGTGCTGAATGAAAGGAGTTTGTGTTGAGTGAGAGTTTTCGGCCCTTCATTACCCCCCACCCACCCACATTTCAAGCTGCAAACAGACAATACATTGGTGCCTTGATAATGATGATTTTGAAGAGGAGGAGAAGGATGGTGAAAGTGTGAATGTACAGAATGTTCATGCCGTGCTTCTTGCAACAGACAAACGATGCCCTGGTGGCTCCGCTGCTGAGACTGAAAGACAACAACTGCCACGTGGACGAGTGTGAGCGCATCCTGAAGAAGAAGGAGAAGTTTCACGAGCTGATCATCCTGTATGAAAAGAAGAAGCTCCACCAGAAAGGTAGGCACCGTGCTGCTCAGGCTGCACCCTCGGAGCCAGGGTTCTCCAGGTCTGGGGTCAGAGGGCAACAGGTTTATGATAACAAAAATCACCATAAGACTACAGCAGTTACTGATGGTTATTGTTATTAAAATAGGATCCGTGTGATTTTTGTCCACCATGCCAGTCTGCCTGTCTGCCCTCTCTCAGACTCAATAACTTCAGGGGAAAACTGCTGGCTTATGATCACACATATACGAGTGTTTTGTCAGAAAAGGCCTGCACCTATTCCTTCTGATGCATGCTGTCCTTGCAGTGCTGCTGTGCCCTTTGACAATGACCTCTCAAGGTGTTCTGAGATTTTTGTGTTGAATACTGATACAACCCCAATTTTTGATGTGGAAATCCCTTTTCTCTACATATGCAATTGCTGCACCAGTTCTGCAGTTCTTGCTTTTTCTCCTGCAGCGCTGAATCTGCTGATGAAGCAGGCTGCGCGCCCCGACTCGCCACTGAAGGGCCATGACAGGACAGTGACCTACCTCCAGCACCTGGGTGAGAGTAGCGAGCCTTTTGTGGTGTCGTGACCTGGGCTGGATATTCTACAACCATAGGGAAACTTCCTCACAAATTCCAGTGTTGCTGTTTTCTTGGATACCACATGACCCATCTAATGCTTTATTTTAAAACTAACTTGTTGAACCTAGTTTGCTTGTGAAAGAAGCTAGAAACATTCATGCATAGACTACCTTTTAGGACAGACCTTCAAACCCAAGTGTTGCTAGTTTCATGGAAACCATGTGATTTGTCTGAACTTTACCTAGACTTATTTTCAACCAGTTTTTACGTGCTTATGAGGCGGCAACCATTCATACATGGAGTTGTGTAGTTTTTAGATACACACACGTCAAGTTTACACCAAGGCGGTTATGTGAGATGTGTAGGCTAGCCATCACCACTGTTGTTATGGCAGCCTATGCACATTGAAGACTGGAGATGGTCATTCTGTCTCCCACTATGAAGGAAATGCCATCAGTGTGTCTTATCAGCAGTATAAGCACTGCATGGAGCTGAGCTA
Source organism: Theodoxus fluviatilis (assembly GCA_034096865.1). Classification (NCBI taxonomy): domain Eukaryota; kingdom Metazoa; phylum Mollusca; class Gastropoda; order Cycloneritida; family Neritidae; genus Theodoxus; species Theodoxus fluviatilis. The sequence goes on along the minus strand of JAWQFJ010000253.1, from coordinate 73,896 downwards.
CCATTCTGCTCTAGGATTCCAGGCTGCCTTGTCTGTCTTGTTGGCAGGTGGCAAACAATCACTGACGTCCTTGGGTGAAGATTTTTGTGGTAGTTTTGGATGTTTTGGATTTAAATATGGGAGTACTTGCTATGAAATCAACCTCTTTGTATCTGGTACCTTGGCAGACATTTGTGAACTTGACGTTTACTCAGTGTCTGGGTATTTAATTGCTTTCAGGAAAAGCCCATCTGCCCCTGATCTTTGAGTATGCTGAATGGGTGCTGAAAAAATATCCTGAAGATGGGTTGAAGGTAAGGCTTATGTGCACATTTCTATTGTGTTTGATATGTTTGCTGTAAATCCACAAAGCTAAAAGTGGGGTGCAGTGGTTGACACTGTGTGTGTGTTTGTGTGTGTGTGTGTGTGTGTGTGTGTGTGTGTGTGTGTGTGTGTGTGTGTGTGTGTGTGTGTGTGTGTGTGTGTGTGTGTGTTTTGAAAGTTAACTTCACTACTTTCAACTTTTGAATGATGTTAATGTGTTTACATGAACAAAAATCATGTGATACATGCTTTATTACATGATGTTAGGATATATAGCTTAATGGGCTGTGCTTCCTGTCTTTACCGCTTGTTGTGGGGTCATGATTAACTTGTTAATGGTCAGTGCTCTGTTTTGTCAGATCTTCACAGAAGACCTGCCTGAGGTGGAGGCATTGCCCCGAGAGGAGGTGCTGAAGTATCTTGAAAAAATTAACAGTTCTCTCGCCATCTCCTACCTGGTCAGTACTCTGATATGATTAACCTTGCCCTGCCTTGCTCTGTCTGGTCTGAATGTGACCTGTCCTACTTTACTGTGTCTTGCCTTGCTCAGCCTTGTTTTGACATGGCTCTATAAGCCTGCTCTCTCACTTCTCTTGTTCTTTGAACTTTCCTCCTCTCCTCTCCTCTCCTCTCCTCTCTTCTTCTCTCTTCTTCCCTTTCCTCCCCCCTCCTTCCCTTCTCTTCCCCCCCCCCCCCCCCCCCCCCCCCCGTCCCACACCCCTCTCCTCCACTCCTCTCTTCCTCACCTTTCCCTTTTCTCTCCTTTCCCCTCTCGTCCCCACCTGTCCTCTTCTCTTTCCTCTCCTCTCCTCTTTCCTTGCCTCTCCTCTGCACTCCTCATTGTATTAGTTCATTGCCTCCGAGTCCAACGTGTCATGAGTGACCAGAATCTAGGGGAAGGCCACTCTAGGCACAAGAAGTGGATCAGAACAGGTTTGGGAGCTGACAGGGACTGAAGACAGGGAGTGACAGCCTTGTTGCTGTTGCAGGAGCACATCATCTTCCACTGCAAGGACACAACACCCGAGTTCCATAACAGACTGGGCATGTCCTACCAGGAACGCACGCACGCCCTGATGGAGGAGTACCTCAAGTTCCTGCCTGAAGGTGTGTCTCTTGTGTGTGTGTGTGTGTGAATGAATCTGTGTGTGTGTGTGTGTGTGTGTGTGTGTGTGTGTGTGTGTGTGTGTGTGTGTTTGTGGTGTGTGCAGGGTTCGTACAGGTCATGGAAAACCTGGAAAGTCATGGAATTTGATTTTTCATTTTCCAGGCCTGGAAAATCATGGAATTTCAATTTAAGTCATGGAAAGTCATGGAATTTAATAAATATAAAAAAGAAAGAAAAAAAAATGTTTTCTAGGCTGTGCTTCGCGCGATACTCTCAATCTATTTTTACAAGCTGCGAACGACAGGAAAACGTGCCCTTGCATCCCATTGGTTAATTTTGAAGGCTCGTTTGTCTTCTGCTTCCTGATTGGTTCTTTGGCTAGGTGACCTGGTTTCATTTCCACGCCGGTCGGGTCAGTTGGTTCAAACGAGGAGAAAGTGAAAAGAGCTTGTTTTGTTTGTGGTGCAGTGTTTCTTTGAGATTATCATCATGCCTGGAAAGTGTCGATTTCAAGACACTTGGACACGAGACGAAAAATACCGTGAGTGGGTCATGCGAGTGAAACTGAATGGGATGGCAAAGTGCCGATTTTGTGAAAAAGAGTTTGATGTGTCCAACATGGGAGAGGCAGCCTTGAAAAGCCCACATGAAAGGTATCGCGCACCAGGCGCGTGCTAAAAAACACCAAGAAGAAAAGAGCAAACGTCAAACACAAATATCTGATTTTGTTCACACTGCAAAAAATGCTGAGAGTGCTTCAAAGGTGATGGTACCAGCTAGCGCTGCTACGCTGGTCGAAACAAGAAAGAACAATTTGGAAAAGATTAAAGTAATTTCCATCATGATTTGTTTGTTAACTTGCATTTGTCAGTTTTTGAATCAATCTGCCGTAAAATATAATAAAAAGAATTATAACTTTTTTTACAACTGGTGTATTGTGCAAGCGTTTGGTAGTGCGCCATACACTTTTGTCTTTATAACTGTCATGTATCACAGTACGCTAAGTCATGGAAAATGTTATTGAGGCTCGTGGAAAGTCATAGAAAAGTCATGGAATTTTGTATCTAAAAACCTGTACGGACCCTGTGTGTGTGTGTGTGTGTTTGTGTATGTGTGTGGTGTGTGTGTGTGTGTGTGTGTGAATGAATCTGTGTGTGTGTGTGTGGTTGTTTGTGTTTGTGTTTGTGTGTGTGTGTGAATCTTTGTGTGTGTGTGTGGGGGGGGGGGGGGGGGGGGGGGGGGATGGATGTATGTGGGGGTGGGTGGGGATGTTGTGTATGTGTGTCTCAATGTATTTCTGTTTGTGTGTGTGTGTTTGTGTGTGCATGCATGAGAGAGAACAAACGAACAAACGAATGGTTTATTCTTGTTAGGCCACCAGCCCATCACAACACAATTACACATAATATGCCTCTTCGGCCATAGCAATAGAAACAGCTTCTTTTCTTCTCTTGAATGCATAATACAAATATGTTGCAACCGCTTGTACTGCCTTAGGCTCCTCCAGCGACAAGAGTACCTTAACATCAAAGGCATATGTATTCGTCATCAACCTGCGTATATACATTCGTCTGAGATCTTCATAGGCAGGACATTTAAGTAACAAATGCTGTTCATTTTTGTCTGTTTCATAGCAAGCTGGACATAAGTAAGCATTATCAGCTCGCTCCATAGCAAATCTGTATTTATGCATGAACAGATCGCTGAATCCCATCCTAAAAAGAACATACAGAGAGAGAGAGAGAGAGAGAGAGAGAGAGAGAGAGAGAGAGAGAGAGAGAGACAGAGAGACAGACAGACAGACAGACAGACAGACAGACAGAGGACAGACAGACAGACAGACAGAACAGACAGACAGACAGACAGACAGGAAGACGAGGCGAGAGAGAGAGAGGAGAGAGCAGAGACGGAGAGGAGAGAAGACGATTGAGATGGAGGAGAGAGAGAGAGAGAGAGAGAGAGAGAGAGAGAGAGAGAGAGAGAGAGAGACGGACAGAGAGAGACAGAGAGAATGCGACTGTGTGTGCATATGTACATATATACAATGTATGTTTGTGTTTGTGGTGCATGTGATCACGTATAAGCCTGTGGATGTAGGGGTTGTGGGTTCTTCTTCTAGTGGACTTAATTCACATGATTCTCTTGTTTCAAAATAGTTTTCCTTGTTGGTTCCCATTCTGAATTCTGCAGTGCATGACATGGCACTCTGTCACTTCCTTTCAGGACACCGGCCTCAGAAGGCAGGGCAGGAGCCTGGGGAGTTGGGGGACCTGCGGAAACGTCTCATCAAATTCCTCAAGACTTCCAAGGACTACGTACCTGAACGCCTCCTCACTAGGTTTCCTCTGGACAGTGAGTAGATCTGCTTCCATGTCTCTGAAAACCTTACCTGCTCAATAAAGCTTTGGTTTGTGTACAGTTTAAAGACTTCTGTGTCAGCTCTGCAGGAGATGACCAATACACATTGACATGCACTCATATCATGGCTGTAATCTTGGACACCTGACGTTCCTGCATTTTCTTCTTTGATGTATCATTATCATTTTTGACTTACACAGAATTAATTTCCTTACATTGATGGTGTAAGGATTGAGTTACTGTTTTCTTGTGTGGATTTGTAGGCATCCATGTGGATGTAGCAGCAAGCTGAATGTTCATATAGTATTATCATCCATTCAACATTCATTGAAGATCATCTTCTTGGCAGCCAGTGTAATGCTGGGGCTGCTAATCTTCATGAAACTTGCCTCTTTTCTGTTGCACTGCCCTCTACCTCCCTGTCAGCTGTCTACCACTATAGAAACCTTCTGCATTTCTGGCTGCCTTACACAGCTTTAGCAGCCTTCTAGATTCTACTTCAGGCCTCCTTCTACAAATCTGGCTGCCTTCTACAGCTTTAGCAGCCTTCTACCTCTGACCTCCTTCTACATTCCTTGCTGCCTTCTACAGCTTTAGCAATCTCCTACTTCTGACTTCCTACTATATATCTGGCTGCCATCCACAGCTATAGCAGCCGTCTGCTTGTGGCCTCCTTCAAAATTCTTTGCTGCCTTCTACAGCTGGCTTCCTACTACATATCTGGCTGCCTTCCACACCTGTAGCAGCTGTCTATTTCTTACTTCCTACTACACATCTGCCTGCTTTCTACAGCTATAGCAGTCTTCTACTTCAGACCCCCTTTTCTACATTCCTGGCTGCCTTCAGCCACTGTAGTGACCTTCTACTTCTGACTTCCTACTATATATATCTGCCTGCTTTCTACAGCTATAGCAGTCTTCTACTACAGACCTCCTTTTCTACATTCCTGGCTTCC
>JAWQFJ010000253.1:44172-61672 GCA_034096865.1 Theodoxus fluviatilis | reverse complement strand
TGAACGCATGTGTGTGCGCGCGCGCGCGTGCGTGTGTGTGTGTGTGTGTGTGTGTGTGTGTGTGTGTGTGTGTGTGTGTGTGTGTGTGTGTGTGTGTGTGTGAGTGTGTGTGTGTGTGTGTGCATGTGTGTGAGTGCTAAAATAACCTCAGAGAAAGAGAGAGAGGGGGGGGGGGGGGTTGGTTTAGGGATGCTGCAAGACCTACGAATGCAGGGGAATCTAAAACCCGAGACAAGTATAAAATGCATCGGAATTGGTTTGTCAAGGACGACTGGTGACTGGGATAGAGGTTAGAGGTCAAGGACGACTGATGACTGGGCTAGAGGTTAGAGGTCAGACATTTAAGACAAACGGGGCAACGAAGTTGACGATCAACTCGATCATGAGAATGACTGGAGATCGAGTAGTGAGTAGCAAGATGGAGTGGAAAGGAATGGCCGTCTTGAGAATGCCCATGCATTGCTGATTGCTGCAACGTGGAAAGAGAGAAGGTTGGAAGGCAAAGACACGATCGAAAAATCTGGAGAAATAGAGGTTGATTATACGAACGACAATAGGTAAGGGGATGTACGCATGGACAGCAAAACAGGACGGAACAGCGTTGCTGACAGAACAACCGAGGCGTAGAGTTTTGTGCTATTTTCTTTTGGACTGGTGTGCTTCCTCGTTGGAAACTCTTCCTCCCTCCTACGTACCACATATTCGGCACACAGCTACTTACCCTCATATCTTCACACCCCACACTCCTACACACTCATGTCTAAACTTTACTGATAAGAGGGATGCAGGGGGGTGGAAAAAGACAAAGACAGACGGAGAGACAAATGACCTGCGGAGAGGAGAGAGAGAGAGGAGAGAGAGAGAGAGAGAGAGAGAGAGAGAGAGAGAGAGAGAGAGAGAGAGAGTCAAACTAGCTATTTAGTTATTCTTAGGACGGATATTGTGTTTCCGTGATCAGGTGCGAATGAGATGTGCAGGGTACCGAGTGCTGTGAGTCAGGCAGACGAACATTGGAAACACGACCCTGAATTGGGTAGGGGCTTATAACTTCTCAAAAGACGTCAGACTGATTCGTGTGTGGTCAGTCAAAGAGCAAAAGTCTTTGCAGCAGTTCTGCATTTTGCACGGCACCCTATTGCAGACTGCATACAGGCTGCAATGCTGCATGTTCCTTGCAGAGCACAAAAAAGCATGGCAAGGCACACATGCAGCGCTTTGGCAGGCAGGCAGGTAGCTAAAGCGTGGCTGAAGCTGTGTGGGAATGGACTGAGTGCTGGGCCGGTGGGAATTGTCTGACCTTTGAAATCCTCCCCTGCTTGCAGACTCGATCTGGTTCCACCCCATCCCCCACCCCCAGACTTCAGCATTCTCATCCCCCACCCAAAACCCCACCCCTCAGCCCGCGTTTTCCTATGTTTTCTCTGCAGAGAGCTTTTCCCTCCGACATTTCTGTTCGATCAGCAGTCTCTCTCCACCAAGGTTGCTTGTGTAGCCGTTGTTGGGTAGAGTGGAGAAGTGAGGAGTGGTGTGCACATCCCATCGCAACCTTATCTGACTGTTGTCCCCCAGAGCTATTCTTCTGTGCTTTCTGCTGTAGCATCAGGAGGCGTTACTCGATCCTTCCATCGCGTCTATCCCTGTTCAGTTTACGGCTGTCAAAACTGTTGTAATCCCTAGCATCGTATGTTAGACATAAATATTATCCTTTTTCTATGTAACTTTCAAGTCGAAAGTAATTAACATACATCCGGAGTCGCTCGATACTCCCCGTCATCCGGTTTTAAAGTACGCAGCGTTAGATCTTGAAACATAACTCTTCCCCAGTCCCATTTCATTCCGTGAGCAAAGTTCCGACATAACGGCAATGAAGATCTGCGCTGGAAGGAAGGAAGGAAAGGAGGAGGCAAAACGGAACTCCATTTCCAGTACTGTCGAATCCATGTCGTCAGACTTGCTCTGCACAGAGGGACTTAAGCGCACGTTGATGATAAGATGATGCAGTAGTCCCGTTGCATTGTCGCCAGTCGAAGGACCCGTAATCCGAATACACACTAGACAAAACTGCAATAGCTTGTTTTGTTTTGTTTTGTTTGCTTTGGAGGGCTAGAGGCAGAAATGCATACATCTGAGACAGACAGGCAGGCAGGCAGGCAGGCTGGCTGGCTGGCTGGCTGGCTGGCTGGCTGGCAGGCAGGCAGGCAGGCAGGCAGGCAGGCATGCATGCATGCATGAAGGCAGGCAAGCAGGCAGGCAGGCAAGAAGGCAGGCAAGCAGGCAGAGGGTGTTAAGGCTGGTGGTGTAAGATAATGGCTAGGTTGACCGTTGCCGGTATCAACAGCTGCCGTACTAGGATCGAATGAATTGATGAGTGAAGACAACTTTGTTTGCTGTGGTACATTCGTGTTGCTGCTTCTCCTTAAGGTAAAACTAAGGCTGCTGACAGCCGCATCAGCTTAGCAGAAGGCTGCCGAATTGTGCTGTTTCAGTACTGGAGCCTATGGCACGACGTCTCCTGCAACTCAAAAAGGTTTGCAAAACTTTATCGCTGTTCTGCTGATGTCAGCGGAAGACTACTGAAATCCTAGGTATGTCTGCAGGTTGAATATATAGGACCGAAGCCCAGCGAGGGAGATACAGGGAAACTGTACGTGCGACCACAGGCAGGTTCAATGACAACTGGAACGAATCTGCTGGACTTTTATTGCTGTCATTCTAGCAACTCGGCAGGAAAACTCTGCTGAGCTCTTCTGATGCTTCGAATACATGAACTCAGTGCAATTGAAAAGTTTTTTTTAAGAAATCTACAGAACTCTGCTGCAACTCTACTCTTGTCTGCAAGAATATTCTGCAGCACTATTAACATCTTTAGATCTGTATTTCAGTTTTGCTGAAGTCTCTTTAACTCCAACATTTACGAAAATGGACTGAAGTCTTCAGGTAGAACTCTGCATCATCTCCAATGGAGGAGAGACTGCAATTTGAACAGTGTCCACTTGAATGGTGCGCCCTTTGATGTGTTTTTAAGATCCAGACGGAAACAATACCTACAGAACAATGTGATCTTAAAGAAAAAGAGGAAAAAGACACAATTGCCAACTATTTGTTAAAACGACAGATAGCCAATCAAATGCTTTCTACTAAACCACTTTGGCACGCATGTCTGCATTCTAAAGATCTTCTTTCAATCCCATGAACACTCCCTGGAGCCTGGGCAGTCTGGATGCAAGGCAGGCCCTGGAACTCGGTCAGGTCTGCTGGAATCAAGAGGCCGAGAGTGCCTGCCTAGAGATACGTGACGAAACATCCGGTCTGCCAGTATTTGCCGTCACGCCGGCCCCCAGGAGAGCACGAGCGGTGGCACAGGGACCTGCGTTGCTACCCCTGGCGTTTGGACAGCAAACATTGCGTTAACCTCTGCAGCTACACTTGTGTGTCAGTTTGCATTTCATGGAGACAGTCATTTCAACTTTCCATTGCTCTGTCATGGCAGTTCTCTTGCGATGGACTGAAGTCTACTAGGTCCTCTTGGACCTGGAACACCTGACATCTAGACTTGCCTGCTCTGGTCATGGCTGCTCGCACAGTACAGCCATCAGCCATTAGGATGCACGCTGGCCCACGCTGCCTCAGCACCACTGAGGTCTCGGCGAGAAATTCATGAATGCAGCTCGTTGTCTCGCCTTCCCCGTGCGCTCCGTGTGGCAAATTAAACAGCCCACTCTCCCGCCGTATTGCTTATCAGTCTGCCAAGCCAAGACTTACTTGAGCTGGAAGAAGCAAAGACTGTACAGGCGGGAGAGGCAGCCCTGCTGCTGGCCATGATACCACAACATGTTGGAGCTATGAAAGGGTTGTGCAGATAGGGCAATAGACAGGGTAGCACACCCAGGGCATTGAAGAAGGGCACACTGGGGTACACATACATAGTAATTCACATTGTTGTTAGGACAATACAAACAGGATAATATATATATATATATATATATATATATATATATATATATATATATATATATAGGCCAATACACTTGGAGCATTACACACTGGGCAATGTAGATAACCATTATACCCAGGGCAAAACAGATAGAATAATGCACTCAGGGCAAGCGGCCCGGGCAATACACTCGGGCTGTACACGCAAGGCAATACACTCGGGCTGTACACGCAAGGCAATACACTCGGGCTGTACACGCAAGGCAATACACTCGGGCTGTACACGCAAGGCAATACACTCGGGCTGTACACGCAAGGCAATGCACTCGGGCTGTACACGCAAGGCAATACACTCGGGCTGTACACGCAAGGCAATACACTCGGGCTGTACACGCAAGGCAATACACTCGGGCTGTACACACAAGGCAATACACTTGGGCTGTACACGCAAGGCAATACACTCGGGCTGTACACACAAGGCAATACACTCGGGCTGTACACGCAAGGCAATACACTCGGGCTGTACACGCAAGGCAATACACTCGGGCTGTACACGCAAGGCAATACACTCGGGATGTACACGCAAGGCAATACACTCGGGCTGTACACGCAAGGCAATGCACTCGGGCTGTACACGCAAGGCAATACACTCGGGCTGTACACGCAAGGCAATACACTCGGGCTGTACACGCAAGGCAATACACTCGGGCTGTACACACAAGGCAATACACTCGGGCTGTACACGCAAGGCAATACACTCGGGCTGTACACACAAGGCAATACACTCGGGCTGTACACGCAAGGCAATACACTCGGGCTGTACACGCAAGGCAATACACTCGGGCTGTACACGCAAGGCAATGCACTCGGGCAGTACACGCAAGGCAATACACTCGGGCTGTACACGCAAGGCAATACACTCGGGCTGTACACGCAAGGCAATACACTCGGGCTGTACACGCAAGGCAATACACTCGGGCTGTACACGCAAGGCAATACACTCGGGCTGTACACACAAGGCAATACACTCGGGCTGTACACGCAAGGCAATACACTCGGGCTGTACACGCAAGGCAATACACTCGGGCTGTACACGCAAGACAATACACTCGGGCTGTAGCAAGGCAATACGCTCGAGCTGTACACGCAAGGCAATACACTCAGGGCGCCGCACACAGGGCAATACACTCAGGACCATGCAGACTGGAAAATACACACCGAAAGTACACACAGGATGATGTACACAGGACAATATACTAAGAGCAAAACACAGCTCAGTGTAGACAGGGCAACACACACATGGCAATACACACGGGGCAATGCTGGCAGGGCAACACACAGGGCAACACACACAGGACACTGCAGACATGGCAACACATACAGGGCAATACACCAAGAGCAATGCACATAAGGCAACACATGCAAGGCAACATATACAAGGCAATGCAGGGCAACACATACAGGGCAACATATACAAGGCAATGCAGGGCAACACATACAGGGCAGTGCAGACATGGCAACACATACAGGGCAATACACCAAGAGCAATGCACATAAGGCAACACATTCAAGGCAACATATACAGGGCAATGCAGACAGGGCAACACATACAGGGCAGTGCAGACAGGGCAGTGCAGACAGGGCAATACATACAGGGCAGTGCAGACATGGCAACACATACAGGGCAATACACCAAGAGCAATGCACATAAGGCAACACATGCAAGGCAACATATACAGGGCAATGCAGACAGGGCAACACATACAGGGCAGTGCAGACAGGGCAACACATATAGGGCAGTACAGACAGGGCAACACATACAGGGCAGTACAGACAGGGCAACACATACAGGGCAGTGCAGACAGGGCAACACATACAGGGCAGTGCAGACATGGCAACATATACAGGGCAGTGCAGACAGGGCAACATATACAGGGCAATACGGACATGGCAACATATACAGGGCAGTGCAGACAGGGCAACACATACAGGGCAGTGCAGACAGGGCAACACATACAGGGCAGTGCAGACAGGGAAGTGCAGACAGGGCAACACATACAGGGCAACACATACAGGGCAGTGCAGACATGGCAACACATACAGGGCAGTGCAGACAGGGCAACACATACAGGGCAGTGCAGACAGGGCAACATATGCAGGGCAGTGCAGACAGGGCAACACATACAGGGCAGTGCAGACAGGGCGACACATACAGGGCAGTGCAGACATGGCAACACATACAGGGCAGTACAGACAGGGCAACATATACAGGGCAGTGCAGACAGGGCAACACATACAGGGCAGTGCAGACAGGGCAACACATACAGGGCAGTGCAGACATGGCAACACATACAGGGCAGTGCAGACAGGGCAACACATACAGGGCAGTGCAGACATGGCAACACATACAGGGCAGTGCAGACAGGGCAACACATACAGGGCAGTGCAGACAGGGCAACGCATACAGGGCAGTGCACACATGGCAACACATACAGGGCAGTGCAGACAGGGCAACACATACAGGGCAGTGCAGACAGGGCAACACATACAGGGCAGTGCAGACAGGGCAACATATACAGGGCAGTGCAGACAGGGCAACACATACAGGGCAGTGCAGACATGGCAACACATACAGGGCAGGGCAGACATGGCAACACATACAGGGCAGTGCAGACAGGGCAACACATACAGGGCAGTGCAGACAGGGCAACATATGCAGGGCAGTGCAGACAGGGCAACACATACAGGGCAGTGCAGACAGGGCAACATATACAGGGCAGTGCAGACAGGGCGACACATACAGGGCAGTGCAGACAGGGCAACACATACAGGGCAGTGCAGACATGGCAACACATACAGGGCAGTGCAGACAGGGCAACACATACAGGGCAGTGCAGACAGGGCAACACATACAGGGCAGTGCAGACAGGGCAACATATAAAGGGCAGTGCAGACAGGGCAACACATACAGGGCAGTGCAGACAGGGCAACATATACAGGGCAGTGCAGACAGGGCGACACATACAGGGCAGTGCAGACAGGGCAACACATACAGGGCAGTGCAGACATGGCAACACATACAGGGCAGTGCAGACAGGGCAACACATACAGGGCAGTGCAGACAGGGCAACACATACAGGGCAGTGCAGACAGGGCAACACATACAGGGCAGTGCAGACAGGGCATTGCAGACAGGGCAGTGCACAGGGCAACACATACAGGGCAGTGCAGACAGGGCAACGCAGACAGGGCAACAGCTCAGTGCGGGCAGGGCGGTGCGCGGAGACTGCCCGAGGACGTGCAAGGACTGAAGGGAAGTCGATGATCTGGCGCCTCTGTACGCAGCAGCTTCTGAGCATGCAGTGTATGTAAGGCTTCGAGGCCTGGAAAAGTCCTGCGCTGTGCGTCTCTCAATTTTCTGGAGGCCTCGAATTTCGCTTTCAGCAGCTGGTTCACGTGTGTGGAATTCACTGCTTGAATTGCATCGACCATGCTTGGCTGACGATCGTTTCTAAGACTCTGGAAGACCTACTCACTCCGGCAAACTCATTAATAATCTGACCTTAACGACCCTCTGCGCACTTTGGGCATTTCCTTTGAATCGGAACCAGCGTTGTACAGGAAATGATAATCTCTGCAAAGCATGATGACGATGATATTGATGATGATGATGATGATGATGATGATTATGATGGTGGTGGTGATAATGACAATGTTGATGACGACAACGATGATGATGATGATGATGACGACGACGATGATGATGATGATGATGATGATGATGATGATGATGATGATGATGATGATGATGATGATGATGATGGCTACGATGACGACGACGACTGGAAGGAGAGAGAGTGTAGGAGGACTTCCCGACACAGAAAGTGCAGGGTGAGTAGAAAAGGCCTCAATGAAGAGCCACCATAGAGCAATCTCCATCTTGCGTTATTTGTTTTAATGGACGAGGACTCTTGTGTGCAGGAGGGCGGGTCAAAGTTCCAGGGACCTGCACTTTCTGCCCTCTGGGACTGACGTGCAAAGCCGTCTTGAGGCGAACTGCCACGGACAGGTGTCTTGCAGCTCTTGCCTTGCTCTCCTAGGCTTTGTCTGGTAACCCCCCTCCCATCCCCACCCCATCCCCACCCCATCCTCACCCCACCTTCTCCTTACCCCTCCTCACCCCTCCTCACCCCTCCTCACCCTACTCCCTTCTCTTTCTCCTATCTGCAGGCAGATTATAGGACTCGGGGCACTGTGGTATGACGTCAGATGAGGGAGGGGGTTATGGTGATAGCTGATGAATTCACGTGAACCAATGCGCTCTGTGGCGGTCCTGTCTCTTTTTTTCCTTGTCTCCCAGTCAGCATCTGTGTGGGTGTGGTCAGGGCGTGCTGTGGCTGGGTCTGCAAAGGAAACCATGGTGCTGGTGCTGAATGAGGGACTTGTGTGCCGTGTCTGTGGATGTTTGCTCTACAAGGACTGTCTGGAATGAAGGGGGTTTCAGACCTGCACTTAGCTGCCTGCTCCCCTCCCCTCCCAGATTCCAGACTGACCGTGCTATGCCTTTCTCCCTCTTGTCTATGAAGCTTTCTTGTGTATCACTGTGTCTCTGTCCCTGTGTCTCTCTATACCAGTTTTCTACCCTGCCTCTTGGTGTGTCAGTATCTGTCTCACCATTTCTTTGTCTTTAATCTCTCACCCTGGGTGTCCCCGTCTCTGGCTGTCTGTGTCTATTTTCTTCGGCCCCTGCTTCTGTTTCTGTCTCTTGGTGTCCCTCTCACTGTCTATCCGTGTTATTGTTTCTGTCTCTCGGTGTCTCTGTCTCTGTGGGTTTTTTCTGTTTCTGTCTCCAGATGTCTCTGTCTCTCTATGGGTACCCATGGGTCTATGTGACTGTTTTACTCTGTTTCTCGGTGTCTATGTCTGTCTCGGTATTTCTGTCTGTCACTGTCTGTTTCTCACAATTTCTATCTCGGCCTGGCTATATCGGTCTCTTAATATCTTAGTTAGTATCTTTGTGCATCTCTCTCTCTCTCTCTCTCTCTCTCTCTCTCTCTCTCTCTCTCTCTCTCTCGCTCTCTCTTGCTCTCGCTCGTAAAAAACCCACACACACAAATACTACCCACACACACACACACACATACACATACACATACACAAACACATACACACACACATAGCGAGATCACAATGCCAATGATACTTCCACCATAAGCCGAAGATGAGTCCAATGGCCAGGGCTTGCTAGTTGGCAGGACGGGGAGAAGTGGGGTGGGGGCGTATGCAGGGGGGACGTCCACGACCACGGGCCGGTAGTCCCGGGGGAGAGACGGGGCCGTGCTGTTTGTCTGCATAGAGTAATTGGCTTTTCTGCCCCTCAGCCTGGAGTGCCAGCGCATTGGCAGTACAAAGGAAGTGTCATAGCTCGTTCACTCTAGTGCCGGTAGAGTGGCGTTAATATCATTTCCACCCAGATCGATGCGTTTTTGGAGCGGAAGGTTAGGCACCATGCCACGCTTGCTTCGCGTCAACAGAAGAGTTACGGAGTTATCAATATTTCGCCACGGTAGGAAATAGTCGTGCCGCACAAAAGCAGTTTTCTTGTTGTCCATCTCATTGGTGGGAGAGCGTGCCAATAATTTTTCGTTTGAGTTTCTTGGCTTGATATTCGTCTACCTTATCACAGACTGACGAGGACTGCAACTGAAGCGTTTCGTTTCCGCGTTAAACATTTCATTATTTTGCCTTCCGCCGATGCCTTGGGCTCTATAAACCACATTGTCGCAGATTTTGAGTTCATCGGAGCTATTTGGGCCTGCTTGACTGGACAGACGTTTGATTGCACTTGAGCAGTCGGCTTCTTTCCTACACATCATTACTTACTGATAGACTGGCTACTTCTTTCCTACACATCATTACTTAATGATAGACTGACTACTTCTTTCCTACACTTCATTAACTACTGACAGACTGACTACTTCTTTCCTACACTTCATTAACTACTGACAGACTGACTACTTCTTTCCTACACTTCATTAACTACTGACAGACTGACTACTTCTTTCCTACACATCATTACTTACTGATAGACTGACTACTTCTTTCCTACACTTCATTAACTACTGACAGACTGACGGGGCTCTGTGGCCGAGTGGTTAGCGCGCTGGACCTACAGTCGCTTGCGGCCAGTGGGTACGGCGTTCGAAGCTGCGCGGTTTCCAGAGTTGCATCCTTGAGCAAGATGCTTAACTCGCATTGTTTCTCCCCACCCAGGAGTAAAACCGGGTACCTGTGAGGGCAATATTGGCAAAAACGTTGTGCGATTAACCCTTGTATGCGGCCAAGCGCCAGCATCGGGTTGGAATACTCCCCAGGGAGCGGAGTTGGTGCTGGTACCTGACTGTGTGCGTCTTAAATGTCTGTCACTATGTTTGTTGTGAGGTACCAGTGAGGATTGATGAAGATGCCCAGTGATCAGGGGGTAAAGTGTAAGCGGTTTGAGACCCTGACAAAGGGTGTAAGTCGCTATAAAAAACCACACCTTTACCTTTTACTACTTCTTTCCTTCACATGTATTTACTGACAGACTGGCTACTTCTTTCCTACACATCATTACTTACTGATAGACTGTCTACTTCTTTCCTACACTTCATTAACTACTGACAGACTGACTACTTCTTTCCTTCACATGTATTTACTGACAGACTGGCTGCTTCTTTCCTATGCATATACATATATTTACATACAGATAGCTGCCTCTTTCCTACACATATACATGTATTTACGCACAGACTAGCTGTCCAGCTGAAGATGATAAGTCTCTAAAATGCAGGAACTTCCTGGTTGAGCCTTGGCAAATAGGAAAGGCCGTAGCGTTGTCATTGAAACAGAGGGCAGCATGGTCAAAGGGCATAAGAGGTCAGAACCTATGGCCAGGAATCAAGGAGCCATGGACTGCTGTATGACGTCAGAGATGGTGTCAGTTTTGTGTGTGCTTGCGCGATCTCATGTGTTTGTATCTATGTCAGAGGTATTGCTTGACTGATGTTCGTGTTTCTGTCTGACATGTGCATGTGTCTGATGTGTGTGTGTGTGTGTGTGTGTGTGTGTGTGTGTGTGTGTGTGTGTGTGTGTGTGTGTGTGTGTGTGTGTGTGTGTGTGTGTAAACATACGTTTGCGTATCTGATGTGCATGCATGCATGAATGTCTATGCCGTGTGTGTGTGTGTGTGTGTGTGTGTGTGTGTGTGTGTGTGTGTGTGTGTGTGTGTGTGTGTGTGTGTGTGTGTGTGATTTGTATGTGTCTGGTTTGTATTCCTGTTGTCTGATGATTTGTGTGCCTGTCTGACTGTGCAATTGTCTTTGTCCAGCTTTTGGTGCTCTCTGATTCTACCACACATGGCGGTCTGTGGCGGTGCCTTGGCTGGCTGCCTTTGTGGAGAGAGAGAAGTCCTGCTGCTCCTCTTTGGTGATCAGAGTCGCGCATGCAATCCTCCTTTTGCATGCGACTTTCATCTTAGACTGTCGGCAGCCAGTGCCAGTGCCATTCGGTCATTAACCAATCAGGAGGCTGTCCGCTGAGAGGCTGGTGGGAAATGACTGCTGCGGCCATGTCTGATGCGTTGCCATGGCGACAGACCAAAGCTGGATATCGTGTATTCCAACAGAATGCCCCTTGCTGCTGATGAGAAGCTCGTCACAGTTCATTGACCCTGCAGCCCCCCCACCCCACCTACCCACCCCCCACCCCAACTATCCACCCCCCTCCACCCCACCCCAACCCCGCCACGCATCCCTCCTCCCCACCCCCACCCCACATACCCACCTCCCCACCACCCACCTCATCTATCCATCATCCAACCCATCTACCCACCACAACTACCACTACCCACCCCACCTCCCCATCACCCACCCCCACACCCCTCCTCCCAACCACCCCTCCCCCACCCCCCTCCTCCCCACCACCACCCTCACACCCCTCCTCCCCACTCCAAGTGGTATTGTCTGGCTTTCTATCCGCCGTGTACGCAGCTTGAACAGGAATGCAGATCGCCCTCCTCGGATTGCTCTGAGTGTGTGTGCGCGCGCGCGCGTGTGTGTGTGTGTGTGTTTGTGTGTGTGTGTGTGTGTGTGTGTGTGTGTGTGTGTGTGTGTGTGTGTGTGTGTGTGTGTGCGCGCGCGCGCGTGTGTGTGTGTATGTGTGTGTGTGTGTGTGTGTGTGCGCGTGTGTGTGTGTGTGTGTGCACGCGTAAATTACGATTATGAGTGCGTGCGTGCATGCACATACTTGTGTGATTTGTGTGTGATGTGTTTTCATGCATGCATGCACGTGTGTGCGTGCCTATGTTCATGGGAGCTTATATCATTCTACTCTAATCCCTTAAAAGGGAAGGCATTGTTTTGGACTGTCCATAAAAATTTTCATGCGCGTGCTCCTTCCCTTGTGAAACCCTCAGTTTTAGTTTCGTATCCTTGGGAAAGTCTTTCTGAATCCCCGTGCTTGCTGGCATAGGGTCCAGGGCATGCCTGTGTTGGGTTACAACTCAGCTGCCAGCGTGTTCCTCTGCAACCTCACCTCTGTGCAAAGCAAAGATTCTGGCGATTTCCTGCCTCTGTCTGACCTTTTCGCCGTGTGCTCTTAGCTGCAGCAGTCCAGACTAACAGAGTACTTTCTTCCTGGCTCCGAGTCGGAGAGATGGACTGTAATTGCTGAGGCTCTCAGGTACCAGTGTCTCCCTGTCGAGCGCTCCTCTGTTTATTTGGCCCGTACCTTTACAAAGAGTTTTCCTTAACGAAGTTCCTGTAATGAAAATGTTCTCATTCACCTGTCACTGCTGTTGTGTATTCATTAATTGGAGTATTGACACGGCGGACGCGTGCAGTCGTGCAGAGATCGTGCTTGGAGTATTGCATTTCTGCTGTCCGAGGGCTTCATGAACAAATCGTTTAGTCCAGTCATTCTCTGTGCTAATGGTCCGTAGTCACTGTCTGCCTGTGTGAAAGCAACTGTCATCTCGGTTTTACTTCGAGACTTGGTGTAAATGTAAGGACAGTGTGCTTGTTTGTGTGTGTGTGTGTGTGTTTTGCATGGAAAATAATGTCATACACCTTCTGTTGTAACTTAACGGTTTTCACTCAGCTGCTGTTAAATTCACGCCAGAAAGATACTAACAGAATCTCTTGCATTCGCTAAATATTGTTTGGAGCAATACATTTGCTCTCCAAGAAGCCTTTACTCTAGGAGACACCGCTGTTTGCTCCAACAAAAGGGAAATGGTCTTGTGGGCACTGGTGTTTGCTTTACTGCCGAGTACAAAGTCTGTCTGTTTCTCAAATCCAACTACCGTGTCAGTTTTTAAAGAGGGCCTTTGAAGTCAGACACCGTAGAGTTGAATGGAGCGGGTTCCCATTGTGAGGTGGCAGAGGAAAGTCAGGGATAAGGTAGCAGGAGGCGTTGGTCGGACTGAACTGAAAGGGTTGTTGGAAGCACTTCGCCTTGGCGTGAGGCAGCCTGAGCTGCACTTCAGTGGACACTCCATTGACAGTCTAGTCACGGTGCTGCCCTATGTCCATCCACCTCTTTGCATTCTGATTTCTCGCGGTGCTGCCAGTCTTGGCAGTGAGCAAGGGGCTGGTCTGCCCGCTTTCTGTCTACTGTGACAATCCATGACTGTGGCAGTTGCCGACTGTGACAATTGACGACTGCGACAATTTACAGCTGTGACGCTTGATGACTGTGACAATTGACGAATGTGACAATGGACCGCTCCGACAATTGTCGACCGTGACAATGGACGACTGTAACAATTGACAACTCTGACAATTGATGGCTGTGACAATTGACGACTGTGACAATTGACGACTGTGACAATTGACGACTGTGACAATTGACGACTGTGACAATTGACGACTGTGACCATTTACAACTGTGACAATTGAAGACTCTGACAATTGACGACTATGAATGACACTGCCGAGGAATGCATGGCAATGAGTGGAAGTGACTGGCAACAAATGGCAATGAGTGAAAGTCAGTGACAACGAGTGACAGGGTGACAGTGAGAGGGGATGACGGACAAGGAGAGTCAGGAAATGACAATGAACTACAATGACTATTACAGTCAACTAGTGTTAGTGACAGTGATTGACATTGAGTGACTGTGACAATGAGTTGCAGCGTGGCAATGAGTGACAGTGAGTGACAATTAAGGGTCACAAGTGACAATATATGACAGTGAGTGGGAATAAGGAGCAATGAGCGAGATATATTGAGTTACAATGAGTGACCAAAAGCGACAGTGAGTTACAATGAGTGACAGTGAGGGACAATGAGGAGCCATGAGTGACAGTGAGTTACAATGAGTGACAGTGGGTGGGAATAAGGAGCAATGAGTGACAGTGAGGGACAAAGAGGACCCATGAGTGACTGTAAGTGACAGTGAGTTACAATGAGTGACAGTGGGCGGGAATAAGGAGCATTGAGTGACAGTGAGTGACAGCGAGTTACAATGAGTGACAATACATGACAGTGATTGGAATAAGGAACAATGAGTGACAGTAAGTGACAGTTGGAATAAGGAACAGTGAGTGACGGTTAGTGACAGTGCGTGGAAATAAGGAATTATGAGTGACAGTAAGTGACAGAGAGTGAGAATGAGGAGCAAGTGAATGACGACGAGGAGTAATGAGTGAACGTGACTATGAGCAATGAGACGTGGTAGTGTCTGAGAGAAAAGGCAACATGGAACTGCAGGGCGATGCTGGCAGTGAGTAGAGACGGGATGCCTGACATTCTGGCGTCAGCAGAACGGATGCCTACTGTCGCAAGATTGCGCAAGTGAAGTGAAAAGGAAAGAATGAAGAATCCTAAATTGTTCATTTGTCTTTGACTGGTACGTTAAGGACGGACGCTAGGCGTTAATTTTAGTAACTTGGGTCAGAGGGCACGGCCGGTTACTACCCACCTGGAAGGGGGAGGGGTGTTTTACTATGAACAAGGGGGTGGATCGAATGTTCTTTTCCTAAGGTCACGGAATTGAGGCCGTGGACTTTGTCCTCGCACGTGTCTGTTCGCGTGCTATGACCTCGTGATTGGAAAATTACGAGTGATTTCATTGGCTAATGAGATCGAGGACGCTGACCGTTATGCGTTTTGGCGCCTTGGGGCTTCACTTCATCGCTTACTGTCTGAGTAAGCAGACGTGTCGTTAGCGTGTTCCGCTAATAGACGCGCATGCAGGCATGCCACCTGATGCGCGGGCTAGCACCTAGTCGCTTGGGCACCATTGCGAGAGGTGACGACCGCCGGTTTCAAGAATCTGTTGAGGTATGTTGGTTAGCTGTAAAGTAATTGGAATTAATTGGGAGAGGGGGAATCGCCTTGATGTTGAGCCGTTGGATGAGAGTTGGGCGGGAAAACTTATCTCTTGTTTGCCATCAAGTTGCTCTGTGAAAAGTATGGGAAAAGGGAATTGCGCCACTCTATATTAACGGTCAAGGGTAAAAAAAATGGGGTTCTCTGAATAACGCCGCGTAGGGCGTGTTTTCTTGTCATTCTCGATTCTGGGTACCCGTCGCCAAGCGCGGTGATCACAGTACCACCACCATCTGCGCCTCCCCCGCACACACCGCCATTCAATTCGCACCTTCGCCACACACATCTTCATGTTAGCACATTCATACACACACCTGCGAGACAGACGCTGTGTGCACACACACACACGCGACACCTCTTACCTTTGCGCGCACCGCAACACTACACCACGCACGATCTCTCTGTTAATTCCTGCGTCGCTCAGTTGCCGCGCCGCGCAGAAAGAACACTAACACGCCACGCACACACACACCCCACATAAAGACCCCAACATATAATACACACACGACACAACATAACCCGACATAGACAACAACACATATACACACACAAGACACACATACACTACACACACACAACACACACTACCACACGCAAGCACCACCGAAGACACACGGCCAGCTTGTAAACTAGTAGCCCTCCAGAATTTTTGCTTTGAATCACTCTGCTTTAACATGGAAGTCAAGGATGGGAAAAGGAAAAGGAAAACAATAACTTATGGTCAAAGGTTGGAACAGCGCCACTGCTTCAACAAAACAATCAAAAGTAATTCCCTCGCACCAGTGTGAATCTATTGCAGTGTCATTTTCAAAAAGAAGGTGATAAATATCTCCACATAATTGAAGGCAGGCATTGCAGTGAATCTGAGCGATTGGTTATTGCAAATAAAGAGAAAGAAAAACAATCAGTTAACACTTGCATTAAGTCGATTACATTAAAAGTCATTAGTATTCCCTGACTGCCAATGCAAGTTTTTTAAAAAAGGTTTCCGAAGATTAAAAGATGCAGATTGACACTGCTCACACGCGGAAGATAATTTTGAGATTTTCTTGTACTAGTTCAGGTATCATAAGAATAGCTGTTCCTACCAACTATAGCCACAGTGGTAAAAAGATCACAATAGTAAATGAGGGTTCGGAGTCACAACATCAAGTCTCTTAAAAATCTTTTAGCGGAGAAGCGGTACGAACCACGATACGATTCTTCCAGCAATGCACATATGACTTCCTCGATGTTTTTCCCCCCTACCCTCACTGTCTCTCAAAGACAGGTACCTGCATGGTAGGTTTGCGTAATAAAAAACCAAGTGTAATTCAGGCCGGACCACTTGAAACTTAGGATGAGCGCAACATTGAGGTCACACCTTTGTTATTTTAAACAGACAAAACATTAACAACGCATGAGCAGTGGAACAATGAAGCAGAACGTGATGGAGTTATCTTGACAAGACGAGTAACAACACTCAGCCCTCGCCTAAAATTGACAAACATTGAGAAGCATGGACAGTCCAAGAACCAGGAACAAATGGACAATGATATGATTTTTCATGGATACTTCAAAGCATTACAAGTTGTCATGTGTGCACGCCAGTTTACCTAATATAGTATCCATCTTCTATTGAAACATTTTGCGATTGATTTACCATTTCACTAGTTAACTGAGATACATGGGTTCTCCTTGCTCAATACTGAGTGGAAACACGAGCAAGTTCTACAACTGTCTATATCTGGCACATTATGCAGGCTGTTATTTCCCTATAGAAATGTTTTTTTCTACGAGGAGGGAATTGATGAGTATTGATTTTTTATATAGTGGACACCCACGGGAATCGGAAACACCCGCACAAATTCAGCAGAAGGAGACAGAAAACAGGACACAAAAAAACGAAACACATAGCACACGATCACACACCATACAAATCACACTACCGCACATACGCATACTAAAGACGGCACGACTAAGCGGAGTACTGATCTCGGTGCTGTCCGTCCGTCGCGTACCGTCCTGTCCGTCCGTGCCGCTCCGGTACAAGTTCCGTACAGTCCGTCCGTCCGGTCCCGGTACCGCTCCGTCTCGTCCGTCCGTCCGTATCACCTGTCGCCGAGCCGTCTGCCTGCCAGCCTGCCATTTGTGAATGGTGACTGTCCGTCCAACCTCGTCCGTCGTCGACTGTACCGCCCCCGCCCACCAGTCC
>JAWQFJ010000253.1:35000-37500 GCA_034096865.1 Theodoxus fluviatilis | reverse complement strand
TGCATGTTTTTTATATTTCTTTTTTTATTAAAGAATACTTTGATACATCATTCAGTCTTTTTTGCGACGTCTAAATAAAATATATCATCTAGTTGCGATAAATTAGGATTAAACTATAACGTGTCCATTTTTTTGTTGTCCAAACCATTTTACTACATTTTTAGACACCTTATGTCCTGTGTAACTTATATTAGCAGTGATGCTGTACGTTACCTTTGATAGAAGAAGACAAGTTTGTTTCCTTGATTGTTTTCAACTAGAATAGTTGGTGTAGATGATGATGATGATGATGATGATGATGATGATGATGATGATGATGATGATGATGATGATGATGTTTGCCTTGTCGTGCTGACAGACATGTCGAGAGAACACGTTCATGCGCACCCTCCAGTGAGTCAGCGCATAATGTCGTTTGGCCCTTGTATTGTGATTGTAAATTGTAATGCGCGGACGCATTGTTCACTCTTGTCCATATATTATAACTCCCTCGGTGCTGAATTCAGTCAGTGAGTGAATGGTGGGTCTCTTCTCAGCTGCCACTGTAGTGTGGGAAAGTGTTGATGTAAATGTCTAGCCAGCGTTGCCCAGTTGCAGACAGACTGCAGGGACTAAGGGTAAGTGTGCTTGGTTTTCTCTGACTGCTTGAAGTTCCATGACCTACAGAATGTGTTGTGAGTCTGGCATGCATGTCAGGGTTAATAGTTCTATATTTTGTATAAGTAGATATCTCCCATTAGTTTGTGCATTTGAGCGTAGTAATCTACAGCTTATTCTATTTCTTTTTTCCTGTTTTTTTTTAACCCATTTCTTCTGTGATTTATTTTCTCTTTCTTATTTCCCTCCGTCGTTTGTTGTTTATTACTTTCGACGAAACAGTCGGGTTCATTTATGCGAAAAACGTGTGTCATGATAGATGTACTTGCATAAGCAAATAGAATTATCATAATATAAGTCATGGGTATTTATCAGATGAATCATTCCATTGCAGAAGCCAGCGTGTCCAATGCGGTAAACACGGAGAAACGTTTTTATTTCCATCTCAAGTTTAGTGTAGCCATGGCATTCCATATCGCACCTACTGTCGTTGTCGAGATTCGCCACAGACAGCAGGTTTTCTACAGACGAGGATCGGGAAAACTGCAGGCCAGGAAATGAAACATCCTAAATCATGCACACATCACTCCGCGTGCATTTTCCATCAACACCAAACCACTTGTCCTTGCTGCTGTTTGCGTGAGAACATCTCCATTCAACTTTGGAAACAAACAGTAGTCATTGCTTGTGGATGAATCGCAAATTACAATGATCAAGAGAAGATAAGGTTTCAGAACTGAAGCCTGAAATCAATGTGATATTGGTTAGTAGGTTTTAAGTTCTGCTGTGTGGTTTATTTATCAGTCGGATGTGTATTTGTAATTTGTTTACGATCATTATCACAGTATTTTAGGCGGGTTTTTTTCTCTCATTCTTTTATTTGTATTTTACATTGAAAATGTGCGTTGATGTGTTACTGAAGGTGAAATGCGCGCTGTATACCTGTACGGCGTTCCAAGATTGTACAAAATCACGTTACTGCACTGTTCTTTAATTTTAAGTAATCGTGATTGTCATGCTGTATGAAGAAGTGTGCCTCTTTGTATATAACATGTGGACAGTGCAGTGTAAAAAGAGATTCTTTCCTATGCCATAGCTTGTATCGGCTCGATTGTGATAACCTACGGCTTCCATTTCTGTCTTCAAGCGACAGTTATCGGTGCATTTTGATCAATCCCTGACGTGTTACATCTGCTTGCAATATCTCCATTGTCTGGAGGGTTGAAATTCTATGCTCTCGACAAAACGGTCTAGTCAGTCATAATAAAGATATATTCCTACTTGCACATTTAACTGTATTTTCAAGGAAGTCTTACATCAAAGGCATGCCACAAGATCGTGGCTAAGCTGGGTGCTGTGGCTTTTCTCTGTTGCATGTGCGAAGGAGTTTAATCAGGAAACAAGCGAGCAAACTGTTGGATTTCATGCGCTCTGCGCTGTGTATGGGGTCTTCACTGGAGCAGACCCTTCCTCTATCTCCAGGAAGAAATTTGTAGATTCTTGTATGGTTGATTTTTGAATTAAATACATCCATGGACTCACGCCGACTTTTGCTGTGCTTCCCATCTGTTGTTGTTGTCGTTGTTGTTGTTTGGAAAACCTGCACACATAATAACAAACTTTGCGTTTATGGCAGTGACTGGACTAGCGTCTTTTGGCCCGACGTTCATGATGCCTGTCGGTTTACCTGGTGCATCTTGAGCCTAGATGGACGAAAATGCTATTGACCGGATAGACATGTCCAACGAATGATGAAGTCGCCTTTGGACGATATAATTATGTATGAGAGAATCATAAACCCCCCAATAAAAAAGGAGAAAAAATTACAATTTCCTAACGAGTCCACAGAGAGAGAGAGAGACAGACAGGCACACACAGAGAGACAGACATGCACACACACACA
>JAWQFJ010000253.1:0-25000 GCA_034096865.1 Theodoxus fluviatilis | reverse complement strand
CCTGCCTCCACTGTCAGTCTGCCTCCACTGTCAGCCTGCCTCCACTGTCAGTCTGCCTCCTCTGTCAGCCTGCCTCCACTGTCAGTCTGTCTCCACTGTCAGTCTGCCTCCACTGTCAGCCTGCCTCCACTGTCAGTCTGCCTCCACTGTCAGCCTGCCTCCACCGTCAGCCTGCCTCCACTGTCAGTCTGCCTCCACTGTCAGTCTGTCTCCACTGTCAGTCTGCCTCCACTGTCAGTCTGTCTCCACTGTCAGTCTGCCTCCACTGTCAGTCTGCCTCCACCGTCAGCCTGCCGCGACTGTCAGTCTGCCTCCACCGTCAGTCTGCCTCCACTGTCAGTCTGTCTCCACTGTCAGTTTGTCTCCACTGTCAGTTTGCCTCTACTGTCAGTCTGCCTCCACTGTCAGTCTGCCTCCACTGTCAGTCTGTCTCTACTGTCAGCCTGCCTCCACCGTCAGTATGCCTCCAGTGCAGTGTCAGCCTGCCTCCACTGTCAGTCTGCCTCCACCGTCAGCCTGCCTCCACTGTCAGTCTGCCTCCACCGTCAGTCTGCCTCCACTGTCAGTCTGTCTCCACCGTCAGTCTGCCTCCACTGTCAGTCTGCCTCCACTGTCAGTCTGCCTCCACTGTCAGTCTGTCTCCATCGTCAGTCTGCCCAAGCGTCTGTCAGAACATTCAGCAAGGAAGGAAAGAGTTCGAGATGAAAATAGAGGGACTGAACATGGGGTGATTGAGTTCAAACGACGCTGAAAGAGATATAAAACAAACTCGTTGA
Source organism: Theodoxus fluviatilis (assembly GCA_034096865.1). Classification (NCBI taxonomy): domain Eukaryota; kingdom Metazoa; phylum Mollusca; class Gastropoda; order Cycloneritida; family Neritidae; genus Theodoxus; species Theodoxus fluviatilis. Next base: position 24,224 of record JAWQFJ010000253.1, on the reverse strand, counting down.
CAGGCAGACAGGCACACATGTAGACACATATAGACACATATAGACACACAGACAGACCCACAGACAGATACATAGATACACAGACACACAGATGATGCAGAAGACAAACTGGGGAACGGACGGACAGATGGGTATGTCCGCCGACCAGCAGGCAGACTGCATGGCAGGCAGGCGATCAGAATGGCGTAGCGTCTGTAAGCCCACGTTCACTTCGGCGTGACGTGACGTTCGGTACTTTCCGGCGGCGGCACTACTTCCGGGGACAGCATTCGATCGGAGAAGGCGCGTGCAAATGGCGTTTGTTCACATAAAGCCTCGCAAAGACATCTTACCCAGTGCGAGTGGTTGTCACGCACGCACGTGTGCATCACTGGTGACGTACGTGATAATAAAAACTTAATTGAAACTGCGTTTTTGCAAGAGCAACGTACATATTCAGTGCTTTTCTCGGCAATGGAATCCCATAGTTGACTAACTCCAGCCTTTTAACACTGAAATAAGCCAACATCACAATCACCATTACTTCTCGTATATAATTTAGCAATTCAGTTAACCGAAGAAGTGAATTCAAATTTGCAGCTTGCATAGTGGTGTAAATAATCAACTGCATGGATGATCTGGAAAACGGGCACGCATGATATTTGCAGTTCTAAAATACGATTTACCGAGCATGACACACTCATAGCCACATACATTTACTTGCAAATTAATTGAATACGCAGAACTAACCTTCATTAGTAAGGACAACACTTTCTGTAGGTCCATTGCCACCAACGAAATGCTTTGAACAAATGAACTGTCGTCCATCGTGCCTAGGAGCTGCTTGGCTTTACTTTGAAGTGTAGTCGCCCGCACAAATGCACCCATCGATTGAATTTCTACGATTCAACAAGTGGGTCGGGCATCGTTATTAAAATACTCCTTTCATGTGGTCTTTGTGCTTGTATCTTGAATCGCTGTTGCATTTTCCCCAGGAGCAGTGTCGAACCATCTTGCAGCACAGCAATGGGAACGCACGCTAAGGCTGAAATGGTCGTTGTCCCCAACATTTCCGGACACTGTACCTGAGGTACTCTTTCCGATAGATTAAAAAATGATTTTAAAATACTTCGGTAACATTTATAAGTTTCATATTTTCTGGGATGGTTTGTGATGGATGAAGATGACTTTGGACCCAAAATACGAAAATCAAATCAAAGGAGTGGGGCTTTAAAGCGATCATAAATTATCGGACAGAGTACCTCAGGTACAGTGTCCGGAAATGTTGGGGACAACGACCATTTCAGCCACGCTAAGGGATGTCCCCGGATGTTGGTAGACGACACTCGCTTATCTATTTTTAGATCGCGCCGTTCGCGGCTTTTCCTGCAGACGCTACGCCATGATGAACCTACACAGCTGAATTGGCAAGAAACGTATTATAATATGCAAGAAGATAAATCAAATCAGGAAAGATGCTTTTATTCAACTGTTTTTTCTTTACTCTTTCGACAATTTCCTGAACACCACACAACTCATTCACAACATCGATCGCGTGCGAACAGTCAAGTCAACCAAGAAAGAAAGACACAACACAAACCATGCACTGCTTGCATGCGATAGTCATACAAAGTACAGCTGTACGTCCCACCAAGGATCCGCAGTCGACTGCAGCGCAGAACAGTCCACTCCTTCAAAACATTCGGCTCTCTCGCTCTCTTTCTCTTCCTGGCAGTCGAAGATCTTAATTTCCACGGCAAAATAAACCCCAGTCCAGGACCTCTGTGTTTTCACACTGGCGCACTATTTCAGGGCTTGCGGTTATCTTGGGCCACCTCGTGCCCAGGGTTAGCTGAGTCAGGACTAGCGAAGCTCGAGGAGGGTTGGCGAAGAGCCGCCTTCCTGTAAGGAAACCATCCATCGAACGATCGCCTGCCATCTCGCCTTCAGCCTGCCGTCTGCTCTCGCCTCACAGAGGAGCCCTGTCTAGGTAGGACCATGCATCTCTGCAGCCAGAGCCCGCTCTCCCTGGAGAGTCAGGTCCAGTCCAGAGGCTGAAGCAGCGTCTGCTGTAAATGAAGATGGAAATGGTCTTCGGGGACGATGCCGACTGCAGCTGCCTTACTTTGCAAGCGGCATGAAGTGGCGAAACCGTGATGTCTGAGAAAATGCTGTAGTTTGGATGTTGGCATTTAACTGATTTTCTGTGAGGAGAGTGAGCGGACACTTACGGCAGTGGCAGTAGCAGTAGCAGCAGTAGAAGCAGCAACAGTAGAAGCAGCAACAGTACAAGCAGCAACAGTAGAAGAAGCAATAGTAGAAGCAGTAGAAGAAGCAATAGTAGAAGCAGCGGTAATAGAAGCAACAGTAGAAGCAGCAACAGTAGAAGCAGCAACAGTAGAAGCAGCAACAGTAGAAGCAGCAACAGTAGAAGCAGCAACAGTAGAAGCAGCAACAGTAGAAACAGCAACGGTAGAAGCAGCAACAGTAGAAGAAGCAGCAGCAGAAGCAGCAAGAGTAGAAGCAGCAACAGTGCATGCAGCAACAAAACAAGCAGCGGCAATAGGAGCAACGGTAGAAACAGCAACAGTAGAAGCAGACACGGTAGAAACAGCAACAGTAGAAGCAGCCACGGTAGAAGCAGCAACGGTAGAAGCAGCAACGGTAGAAGCAGCAACGGTAGAAGCAGCAACAGTAGAAGCAGCAACGGTAGAAGCAGCCACGGTAGAAGCAGCAACGGTAGAAGCAGCAACGGTAGAAGCAGCCACGGTAGAAGCAGCCACGGTAGAAGCAGCCACGGTAGAAGCAGCCACGGTAGAAGCAGCCACGGTAGAAGCAGCCACGGTAGAAGCAGCAACAGTAGTAGCAGCCACGGTAGAAGCAGCAAGAGTAAAAGCAGCAACGGTAGAAGCAGCCACGGTAGAAGCAGCCACGGTAGAAGCAGCAACGGTAGAAGCAGCAACGGTAGAAGCAGCAACGGTAGAAGCAGCAACGGTAGAAGCAGCCACGGTAGAAGCAGCAACAGTAGAAGCAGCAACGGTAGAAGCAGCAACGGTAGAAGCAGCAACGGTAGAAGCAGCAACGGTAGAAGCAGCAACAGTAGAAGCAGCAACGGTAGAAGCAGCAACAGCAGAAGCAGCAACGGTAGAAGCAGCAACTAAAAAAGCAGCAACAGCAGAAGCAGCAACTGTAGAAGCAGCAAGAGTAAAAGCAGCAACGGTAGAAGCAGCAAGAGTAAAAGCAGCAACGGTAGAAGCAGCCACGGTAGAAGCAGCAAGAGTAAAAGCAGCAACGGTAGAAGCAGCCACGGTAGAAGCAGCAACAGTAGAAGCAGCAACAGTAGAAGCAGCAACGGTAGAAGCAGCAACGGTAGAAGCAGCAACAGTAGAAGCAGCAACGGTAGAAGCAGCAACGGTAGAAGCAGCAACGGTAGAAGCAGCAACGGTAGAAGCAGCAACGGTAGAAGCAGCAACGGTAGAAGCAGCAAGAGTAAAAGCAGCAACGGTAAAAGCAGCAACGGTAGAAGCAGCAACGGTAGAAGGAGCAGCGATAGCAGCAGCGGGCTTACGTTTTTCAGCAGGGCAAGGAGCAACAGGTGAAGGAAGTGGTACAACAGCAGGGGAAATACAGAAGAATGAGGAGTACAGGTATGTGTCAGGGGGAAGTATGCATTTACAAAGACAAAATATGAAGGTAAGCCCTGCAGTAAAAGAAAAGAAAAATACTATAGCGTCCTGCAAAGCAAGACCCGCAAAGTGAAAAGGACATTCCGTCTAAATGATAGTGTTCATTCAACGAGCAAAGTAGAAGAATATCTGCACAGTACATAATGTCGTGATATTCTTGAACTGTCGTTTGTCTGCCACTCTAATATGCTCTGCGTTCTTGTCGAAAACAGCAACGTTTATTCAGAACTGGTGCAAGCAAATAATCTACAGTGTAGAGGCAGCATTCACGAAAATCCACCCTGTGCACAATGGAACATGTTATTTATCAAACAGCACAACAACACGACAGCCGGGGTGGATCAGGCTGAATGGGCAAGGAAGGAATTACGGGTGGATGAGCTGACGCAGTGTATCTGATGTTGAAGTCTTCACGGGTGTGTATAGTCTGCATCCCAGCCTGTTTGGCATACGATCGACGTAAACCTTGGGCAAACTGCTGGTACGGCAAACCGTCACTCAGTAGCCTGTCCTAATCACTTCTGCACACCAATATAACGAACGCGTGTTTGCACCGTAAATTTGAAGAAGGCCGTATCTTTCAAGAGCGTTGACGGAGCGCAGTTGACATTTTGTGCCTCAGTCCTCTGTACCGCTGAGTACCGAGAGGAGAGTACGACAGGAAGCAGAGAGCGGCGGAGCTGTTCGTAAAGTGAGAATACCGTTAGCGAATCGAGCGTCCAAGCAGGCTAGCGGTTGAAGTAGTGTACAAGTGACGACGTTTGCGAGTGTAAAAAAGCTTGTATGGTAGTGCTCTGTTCTCTCTCTGTCTCTGTCTCTGTCTCTCTGTCTCTGTCTCTGTCTGTCTGTCTGTCTCTCTCTCTCTCTCTCTCTCTCTCTCTCTCTCTCTCTCTCTCTCTCTTTCTGTGTCTCTCTCTGTGTCTCTCTGTCTCTGTCTGTCTGTCTGCCTGTCTGTCGGTTTATGAATTCAATTGGAAAAATCCAGGTTTTTAACAGGTGTTTGTAAGTGCATACATGCTAATCTCTTTGTCGAGGAAATACCGAGGCAACTGTTAAAGCGGAAGGAGAATAATTCGTACGTGCGGATATAAAAGTTCATTTTTTGAACTGCATTAGTGTCTAAATATTTTTCTTGTTCTCTTTATTGCTCAACACACTGATGTGCATGTTGTGGAACTGATACAAAAGAAGATGAAGACAATCAAAACTTGTGTAGGAAATTCAAAGCATCATTTCTTCAGGACCAAACTGAAAACTCACGATGTGGTGTTATTAGATAATACCCTATAGTGTTTCCCGTTAAATTAGTAATAAGTAACCAATGATGGAAGGTGTAGCATTTCTGACCATTTTGTATGCGTTGGTCTGATTTTAACGAACATTTGTGACAACTGCCACGAGAGTTTCAAAGGTTACAAGAGGACTATCAACACAGCTCGATCATTTTGCTTATCTGAATACGTGTCTATTGAAACGCACGTTTGCTCACCATTATACGTACCTGCTTCATTGCGATGACAAATGCCTGCACCGGTGCTCCAGTACATGTTCGCCCTGAAAAAGTGTTGTGTACAATAAAGAACTGACAAGTTTGACTTACGTCAGAACGTTTATTGAGTTCTGGACTGTGCGTCATCTCTGCACTTGAATGCGAAGTTCTCGACACGACATGACTGAAAACATTTCGAGATAAAAACACAACTAAGTGCGTACGTCATAACTCCGCTCAGCATCCCACACGAGAAACACGGAAGTCAAAGGTAAAAAACAATAATTATTCATCGTCTGCGTTCCAGAAATGCCAGCATCGTGTTCTATTTTCCCTGTCGTGACCTAAGCAGGGAGGTGACAGTCCAGCAGTTACTGTGCATCCATCTTTCCATGCACTGGCTGTGCTGTCCCCATTCTGCATGGCACGCCAGAGGAAGACATCTGTATCCCTGTGTGTACCAGAACGTGCTGTCCCTGCCAATCTCCTTCCCCTGCGTGTCATACAACAGTAGACCCATTGCGTCCCCCCCGTGGGATATACAAAAGGCGAGTTACTCAGGGGAAATTGAGTCTTGACTCGCTGTGCTTACAACATGCAGCTCCAGTATTTTGGGTAATCTACAGCCTTGCAATGACCAAACAGGCCAATAGACCGTAAAACCTCATCCGTTCGTCCATCCATCGATCCATCGATCCATCCATCGATCGATCTTTCCATCCATCCATCCATCCATCCATCCTCCCATCCACCGTCCTATCCATCGATCACTCATTCATCCAATCATCCATCCATCCATTCAAACATTCATCCATCCATTCACATCATCCATCCAATCATTCATCCATTCACACCATCCATTCAATCATCCATCCATTCATCCATCCATTCATCCATCCATCCATCCATCCATCCAACCAACCAACCATTCAACCATCTATCCATTCATCCATTCATCGTCCCATCCACCGTCCTATCCATCGATCCACTCATCCATCCATCCATCCATCCATCCATCCATTCAAACATTCATCCATCCATTCACATCATCCATCCAATCATCCATTCATTCACATCATCCATCCAATCATCCATTCATTATCCCATTCATTCATTTTCCCATTCATCCATCCATCCATCCAACCATCCAACCATCCATCCATGCATCCATCCATCCATCCATCCATTTAACCATCCATCCATCCTTCCATCCATCCATTCATCCATCCATGCATCCATCCATTCATCCTTCCATCCATCCTTCCATCCATCCTCCCATCCTCCTCCCATCCATTCATCTATCCATCCATCCATTCATCCATCCATCCTTTCATCTATCCTCCCATCCTCCTCCCATCCAACTATCCATCCATCCATCCAAACGTTTTATCCATCCATCCATCCATCCATTCAAACGTTTTATCCATCCATCCATCCATCCATCCATTCATCCATCCATCCATCCATCCATTCAAACGTTTTATCCATCCATCCATCCATCCATCCATCCATCCATCCATCCAGACGTTTTATCCATCCATCCATCCATCCAAACCATCCATCCTTCCATTCAATCTCTATTGTAATCTAAACTCTTTCCCAGCATTTGGACTCGTCTTTCATGCCAAAACCACGACCCGACCTGCGTGTAATCATTTTGAAGATTTACACTTAGATGCAACTTACGAATGAAATATATAATTTTTGTTCTTGCCCGAAGTTCTTCTGTTCTTCATGCATAACTGAAATTTCATACGCCTTCAAAATATACGTGTGTGTCTCGACGCCACTTTGACCTGAAAACTCAGCCAAATGCAGGACTGAAGAATAATTTAAATAAGTTGTTCCGTACTTCATAATTATGAGCTACACCGCTTTCTCGTCACAAGAGTGCCGCTTAGGAAGAAGCAGAATGAACATTTTGCGGGAGGACTTTTTGGGGGGGAAAGTGACGAGACAATAATTTCATGCATTTCCAATAGAAAAACAACTATGCAGCAGGCCCAGCCACATATTTATGCATATTCATCTCTCGCTCAGACTGCTGGTGTACAGAGCACCTTCGTTTCACGTATATCACGTGGGGGATCACTTCAGCACACTGACAGTCGCTTGACGACGTGTCAAACTCGTTTCTCGCTCACTCCCCCCCCCCCCCCCCATCACCCCCCCCACCACCACCACCACCACCACCACCATCCTCCATCTCCCAATCACACACCCCCTCTCTCACTTTCCATCATCCACTCTCACCCTACATAAGTGTGTCTACTTTTATCATGTCTTTACCCCCTTCTCTGCTACCCTTCCCACCCCTCTCCACCCCGAACTTGTTACCCCTTCCCCAAATGTATACATACTTTTACTTCTCTTTTACCCCCTTCTGCCCAACCCTCCCTCCTCTATCCATCCCCCAACTCTTCCCCCCCCCCCCCCTCCTTCCCCTCTTTTTCCTCCCTCTCAGCCTCCATCATCTGACCCTCGCCCTATATGATATTCCCTCTTTAATTTCTCCTGTATCCCCTTCCCTCCCACCCGTGCCACTCCCACCCGTGCCCCTCACTCCTCACCTCCCATTCCACCCTACCTCACTTGGCCCCATACTTCACCAGCTTCACCTTCAAACCTGAGGGTGATTAATTAAGCCAGGTAAGTAGGAGAGGGAAATTTTGTGGCATTCAAATGCCGTATTCAGTGCTGAGTCGTGTGTCACACATGAATGTCCTGCTGTTGGTAAGGTGTGAACGATGTTTGATGGGGGGGGGGGGGGGGGGGGGGGGGGGGCATAAGGGGGGCTGTTGTGGGGTGGGTGCAATTATAACTGAGGTTGAAGAAGTACAACACAGAGGGATGGGTAGTGCATAAAGTCTGGGTGAGAAGACTGTCGACAAGAGAGAACCGACAGAAGGATGAGAATGACATTACTGCCGAGGTAACGACATAAGTTTGTGTGTACGTGGTTGTGTGTGTATGTGTGTGTGTGTATGTGTATTTATGTGTGTTTGTGTGTTAGAGTGTGTGTGTGTATATGTGTGTGTGTGTTTGTGCGTTTGTGTGTGTGTTTGTGCGTGCGAGCGTGTCTGAGCGCGCGCGCTCGCGTGTGTATGTGCGTGCGTATATGAGGTGTGTGTGTGCATGTGTGTGCATGTGTGTATGTTTGTGTGTGTGCGTGCGTGCGTGCACGCATGAGCGCGCGCGCGTGTGTGCTTGCGTATATATAATGTGTGTGTGTGTGTGTGTGTGTGTGTGTGTGTGTGTGTGTGTGTGTGTGTGTGTGTGTGTGTGAGAGAGAGAAAGAGAGAGAGGAGAAGAGTGATTAGAAAATAGGAATGACAAGGGTGAAGAGATTGTAGAAAGGAAAGGGATGTAGAAGGTAATGACTTAGGATAAGGAAAGAGAGATGGAGGGACAGGTGAAGGAATAAAAAAGGAATGATGAGAGAATAAAGAAGATAGAGAAGACGGAGGATTAGGAAAGAAGGCAGAGATGGGGTGGGGAGGTTGGAGGAGGGGAAAACTAGAGAGCAGATTGGTGGGCAGAGAGATGGGGGACAGGGTATAGAAGGGGGGGGGTAGGGGTAGCAAAGGAAAAAGACGGGGGGGTGTAACAGGGGGCAGTGGGGTGGGGGTGGGGGTGGGCAAGAAGGGGAGGACAGCATGTAGAGGGGCGGAGGAGACGGAGGGGAAGATAGAGGACATGCAAGGTGGGCACAGGTGAGAAGGGGAAGGGGAAGGGAGGGGGGACAGGGACGGAGGGAGCGGTGTAGATAGCCTGAGGGAGAGGGGGAGGGGGAAAGGTGGGGATGAGGACAAGGTGACACACATTCTAGGGCTGCAGGAGTAGTGCGGGGGAGGAGAGGGAGGCAGGTGGTGACAGCCGAACTGGCGTGTCGGAAGACTTTTTCCTGTCGATGCAACATTATGCTTCAAGGTCAGCCACAGTAGGAGAAAACAATAATGGAATGTTTTTTCGTTTACTGGAACATCAAACGATTAAAGTAAAGGTGGAGTCGGAGTAGGCAGAGTAAAATGCCAAGAGTTTGCACTTTGCGGAGGATGTGCTATACTTAGACGTAGTCACACATTCTCGAGGCAGTCATAAATTACGACGCGAGTTGCAGGAAAGGACCGTGATGAAGGGGAAAATGGATAGAGAGAAGAAGGAAAGAGAGGCGAAGGGAGTTTGAGAAGGCGCATAAGCGGAGATGAGATTTTACCGTAGGGCAATAAAGAATGAAAATACTCTACTGATAACTTACATATGTAATAATGCTTCTTTTGATGCGGTGTCTGCTGAACTTAAAAGAACGCTAGACGTGTAATGTGTTTTGACTGTTTTTATCAGGATGATTTGATGACTGCAATTTCCTTTATTGCTGCAGATCGTAAATAAATACGACGTGTATGAAGTGATGCGCACTAAGAATATAAATCAATGTGTTGCCACCTTGAACAATGCATCTTATAATTTATCACAATAAAACTACTTACCCACATACCCACCCAAATCTACATGCCTACCCACCCAAATATACATACCTACCCACTCAAACCTACCTACTTACCTACCTACCGACCTACCTACCTACCTACCTACCGACCTACCTACCTACCTACCTACTGACGAACCTAATTCTGCTATGGCAGTAATAATGATACATTGTATTGTATTTGTATTGTGTTGTATTGTACCTACATCCCTACCTCCCTACGTCCCTACCTACCCACCTAATCTACCTACCTGCCTGCCTGCCTGTCTGCCTACCTGCCTGCCTGCCTGCCTGCCTGTCTGCCTACCTGACTGCCTGCCTGCCTGCCTGACTGCCTTTCTGCCTGCTTACCAGCCTGTCTACCTACCTAACTTTTCAGTCATCCATATGATTTTCTACCCATCTTGGTATTGTAGTACCTACCTGCCTACCCATCCACCCATAAACCATATCTACCTTCGCATCTGTTCCATTGCCTATCTACCTACCATCTGCAGTCCTGTTCTCCTGACTGCCTGACTGCTTATTTACATACGAGTAAATATACCTACCCATCCACCCAGTCAATTCAGGGCGAGAGCGTGTTAAAACTGAAGGAATGAAAGGGCAAGGGAGAGGGGGCAGGGGGCAGAAAGGGGAAGGGCGGAAGGGGGGGGGGAAGGGGGGGGGGGAAGATGAATAAGTAAGATACTGAACAATTCAAAAATTATATCATGCAAGCGAGTGCAATGATGCAACCAACCAACTACGTTGATGAATGTTATTCGCGTGCACTCTTGTGTTTGTGTAGTAGTCGTTCGTGGGCGTTGGAGTGCAGTGTGTCTACGGGAGATCCGAGTGCTGTTTGAAAAAGGTCATCCCCTTTGTTTGCTCTCTTTGTCAGCAGCTCGGCTCTGTTGACAGAGCTGCTGAAAATGCAGCAGACAAAACATGGGGGATGTCTGTTGAGTCGCTATTCCCCAGCATACCCACTCCCCCACCACACAATGTCCGCTCTGTTGAGAAGAAGCCTCACACCTGGGTGCAACGCTGGGTCTCCTAAGATCACATCTACAGCAAACCCCCTCCTTCTCCCCCAACCCCTCCCCCCTATCCCATGCCTCCCCCTTTCAGTACACTTCTCTTCAAGGTCAAACGAAGCAAACGGAGGAGGGGGTGGGGGTGGGGAGGAGGGTTGAGAGAAGCGGGAAGAAGAGTACGAGTCTGGCGGGGGATTTCAGTTTTAAAGTCACGAAGGGTGAACTTTTCGTTGTTCTTCAATTACGAAGGAAACAGGGGGAGAGTTCTAGCATTATAGTGAAAATACGAGGGAGGGGATAGCGGTGAAAAAGCAGACGATCGAGAGAAGTTAAAGAAATATGCATTATTTTTGCTTCGTCTGTATCTGGGGAAAGCGATGCATCCGTGATCCTCTTCATCTATCTTCTACATTTATATTGGCAACTGAGAAGAGTGACAGTCTCATACAAACTGCAACTCATTTGTCACCACTACTGCGTCTGTGATCATTTGGGTGTAGTATGAAACTAGCAACACGCTACCTAGCAATTCAGTCAGGTCCTGCTGCTTGGAAAACGATTGACATAAAATACAACATAGGAACACGAGTTTCCATCGACCGGCAGAACGTAAATTTGAATGAGGATTTACGACAACAACAGGCCATGCATAACTCCAGCGTCTATGGCAGGCTCCCTTGTAACGGGCAACAACAGAGACATATGTTGCTGCTGACTCCACACTACACTGAGTGCCCTGCTGGTTCAGGGGCGGAGAGCGAAGTGTGTTGTGTGAAGACAATGCGTGTGGTCAGGCCGTCTGTATCACCTGCCTGACCCTCGTCTTGTCTGAAAAACCTCAACAACACCCACAGCCCTGATACCTGATCGCATAGGGCACGTCTCTCTCTCTCTCTTTCTCTCTCTCTCTCTCTCTCTCGTTCGTCTGTCTGTCTTTGTCTGTTTGTCTGTCTGTCTGACTCTCTCTATCTCTCTCTCTCCCTCTCTCTCTCTCTATCTCTCTCTCTCGTTCGGCTGTCTGTCTGTCTTTATGTCTGTCTGTCTGTCTGTCTCTCTCTCTCTATCTCTCTCTCTCCCTCTCTCTCTCTATCTCTATCTCTCTCTCTCTCCCTCTCTCTATCTCTCTCTATCTCTCTCTCTATCTCTCTATCTCTCTCTCGTTCGTCTGTCTGTCTGTCTGTCTGTCTGTCTCTCTCTCTATCTCTCTCTCTATCTCTATCTCTCTCTATCTCTCTCTCTCTCGTTCGTCTGTCTGTCTGTCTGTCTGTCTGTCTGTCTGTCTGTCTGTCTGTCTGTATGTCTGTCTCTCTCTCTCTATCTCTCTCTCTCCCTCTCTCTCTCTCTCTCTCTCTCTCGTTCGTCTGTCTGTCTGTCTGTCTGTCTGTCTGTCTGTCTGTCTGTCTGTCTGTCTGTCTGTCTGTCTGTCTGTCTGTCTGTCTGAGTCAATCTGTCTGTCTGCCTGCGCGTGTGTGTACGTGTCTGTATGTGTGTGTCAAGTGTTTTTGCTGTCCGTCCGCCGTCCGTCCGTCCGCCCGTCTGTCTTTCTGTGTACTTAATTGCCTGTCTATTTGTCTGCCTGCCTAGTGTCCGCCTGTCATTTGTCTGACTGCTTGCCTGTCTGCCTAACTATCTGTCTTTCTCCAGCTATTAAGCTCCTCACATCGGTTTTCTTTGAAGTGAGCATCAATTAAATGTCACGCGACAAAAACCACTGGGTATGGAGCGAGACTTCCTGCTCTCCCAAGCCCCAAGTCCCATTTGCGTGAGTGCGTGACACATACACACACATACACACATGCTCTGCAGCGACTACTGGAGTTCAGACGCACATTTCGATTCATGCTCCGTGCATATCGGTGCGGCACACACACGGCGACTGAGGTGTGTATTTCCTGGTTGCAAGCCACAGGTGTAGACAAGTGGACTCAAGGTGAGTGACTGGAGTCTGGCCTGTAGGGATAATTAAGTGCACTGCTCTGGCTTCTGTAACTTGCTACAGCTACACTTCAGACCACTGCTGTGTAGCGTGGGGACCGCTGCAAATACGATGATCGATTATCGCTGCTGCAAAAGTCGTTGCCTGTGTAGGTGTTAGGAATGAAGACCAGAGAGAGAGAGAGAGAGAGAGAGAGAGAGAGAGAGAGAGACAGACAGACAGACAGACAGACAGACAGACAGACAGACAGACAGACAGACAGACAGACAGACAGAAACAGAGACAGAGAGAGAGAGAGAGAGAGAGAGAGAGAGAGAGAGAGAGAGAGAGAGAGAGAGACAGAGAGTGAGACACAGAGAGAGAGACACAGAGAGAGAAACACAGAGAGAGACAGAGAGAGAATATTTTTGACACAAGGTCGCTGGATGATTATCACAGTTGTATAAGTACAACCCCCATTGAATAGATTGTTGAATTGAATAGAGTTATAATCTTCGAAAACCACTGATTGGACATGATTATCATACATGACTAATTCACATATTTGTCCCTGAAATAACGATGCCTTATTGTTGGATCAATTGCAAATACTGTTTACTCGTTGAGTGCAGCTGAATACATCGTGTGACTGCATTAAAAACTTAATGATTGCTTTGAAGTACGTTTAGTGATACCTGCAGTTATTGATGACGCAATTGGGAATGACTGTGCTTAAGGTTTCCTTCGAAGTTGTTTGCGGATCGTGACCTAAGGCGTAGACGCATGGTTTGAAACTTCTTTCAACGGGAAGTCAAAGCGAGAACAGTTTACTTTGCAGCGATGATTCAAACACAGCCCTGAGGGATTAGAGCGAGTTTGAGGGGAACACCATGAATCAAGTGTCGTCAACTCCGGTCTGACGTCATTCCTTCCGTATAGCAACATGAAACATGCCTTATCAGCGTGAAAGTTCCTCCTGCCGGACTATACCCTCATATATGGATGGATGGATGGATGGATGGATGGATGGATAGATGGATGGATGGACGGATGGATGGATGGATGGACGGATGGATGGATGGATGGATGGATGATGAACAGATGGAGGGAGGGAGGGATTTTAAAGGTCTATCAGCCTTTCTAGGCTATGTAAGGCCATTGAGCATGAAAATCACTGTAACGGGTTAGAGTAAGCGCGAATCAAATACGATTTCCCTAGTTATTCGCCTCTTCCGAATCACGTAGGGAGACGCGGTGGGTCTATTCTTACCTCCGATCCACAGCGGGGATGTGCTCGTAAATGCTGCAGCAGTCTAGGCACAATACATTATATCACGTCAATGCATTATCAAGCTGTACATTATCACACATGTTCCCCCAGAGTGCTGGAGTGACAAATATGGAGGGCCGACGACCAGTGGGTAAGAGTGTACGTTTTGAGCATCAAGTTAAGTTTGCAATGTAGAGTATGACACTTCCTGGGAAGCGGGACGGCTGATGGTCTTCAGAGGAAGTGCATGTAAAATCAAGCATCTTGACCCTCGGGCAGCACCGACACAAACTGTATCATTGCACGAGGCACTGTCTCACGCTTTACTAATACACAGCGTCTTATCAAATAGTACATTATCGGATTGAGGATGAGGATACAGTGTATTCACAGTGCATGATGACGCTGAATGTATGTCATCGCATGAGGACAGCGCAGAGGACGTGGGGCCGAGTGGCTGAGTCACTGTGCTGAAGAGCTGAACCAGCGATTTCCCATGATCCCCAGCCATCTGCACACCTCTCACTCAGGTGAGGCAGGTCACGTGGTACAAGGTCACCGTCAAAGTCGCGGTGACGTCGTCTGTCTCGAGGTTCGCCAACCCGAGACGCGAGTGACGTATAGACAGTCAGGCAGACCGACAGAAGGACATATGAATGAATGAATGAATGAAAGTCTTACTGCCTAGTGTTTGTAGCATATGTAAGGCCATGTACATGTACTACAAACTCACTAGAGGTCGTGGGAGTATGAACAAGTCAAGCCCCGAGTTTCCTCGTTCCTCGCTTTCTTATGCATCGCGCAGGGAGATAAGGTGGGTATTTTCATCCCCAACACACAGGGGTGACAGACGACGGGCAACATATGGCAGGTTCTGACAACCTGCAAAGTGATAGACAGGCAGACAAGCAGATACGCAGAGGCAGATTGTAAGACAAGCTGATAGCAGAATTGGAAGAAAGGCAGGTTGTTGGATAAGCATATTGACAGGGAGAGAGATTGGTCGACGGACTGATTGGCAGATCAGCAGACAAGCAAGTTTTCAGACAGACACACTAACAGACTGGTACAAAGGCATGTTGCCATGCAAGCAGATTAGGACAGTAGCTGTTGACAGGCAGTCGGCAAACAGAAAGGCAAACAGCCTGCGTGGTAGGCAGAAATACAAAATCACCTATGTATGCACACTCATAATCTCACACACCCCATGAAAAGCACGTGTGCGCTCACTCACATATGCGGATGCACAGAGGCATGTTCGCGCACGTGCAGGCAGGCATGTACAGCTATACATGAACACGAATACACACGCACGTCTGGATGCTCACCAGAACAAACAAACAAAAGCAACATTCCGTGAAAGGTCAGAAGACGATGCAGATGTCCAGGTAGACCCTGTAGAGTGAATCAAAACCTCTCTCTCTCTCTCTCTCTCTCTCTCTCTCTCTCTCTCTCTCTCTCTCTCTCTTTATCTCCATCCTCCCTGACTGACATTTTGCCTGTCTATAAGTGCTGATAGCTGGAGGAGTGACTATTTTAGAACGAGGGCAGGCGGAGGAGTTTCCGCTCTCCACTGTGCCAAGGGCGTTGTCCTCTGTCTCAGCAGTGACTGCAGTCCCACCCACACGTCCTGTGTGTTGTCAGCAGTCCCACCCACACGTCCTGTGTGTTGTCAGCAGTCCCACCCCCACGTCCTGTGTGTTGTCAGCAGTCCCACCCACACGTCCTGTGTGTTGTCAGCAGCCCTACCCACACGTCCTGTGTGTTGTCAGAGTCTCAGCTACTCGTCCTGTGTTGTCAGCAGTCCCACCCACACGTCCTGTGTGTTGTCAGCAGTCCCACCCACACGTCCTGTGTTGTCAGCAGTCCCACCCACACGTCCTGTGTGTTGTCAGCAGTCCCACCCACACGTCCTGTGTGTTGTCAGCAGTCCCAGTCACTCGTCCTGTGTTGTTAGCAGTCCCACCCACACGTCCTGTGTTGTCAGCAGTCCCACCCACACGTCCTGTGTGTTGTCAGCAGTCCCACCCACACGTCCTGTGTTGTCAGCAGTCCCACCCACACGTCCTGTGTTTGTCAGCAGTCCCACCAAAACGTCCTGGGTTGTCAGCAGTCCACCCACACGTCCTGTGTGTTGTCAGCAGTCCCACCCACACGTCCTGTGTTGTCAGCAGTCCCACCCACACGTCCTGTGTTGTCAGCAGTCCCACCCACACGTCCTGTGTGTTGTCAGCAGTCCCACCCACACGTCCTGTGTTGTCAGCAGTCCCACCCACACGTCCTGTGTGTTGTCAGCAGTCCCACCCACACGTCCTGTGTTGTCAGCAGTCCCACCCACACGTCCTGTGTGTTGTCAGCAGTCCCACCCACACGTCCTGTGTGTTGTCAGCAGTCCCACCCACACGTCCTGTGTGTTGTCAGCAGTCCCACCCACACGTCCTGTGTGTGTCAGCAGTCCCACCCACACGTCCTGTGTGTTGTCAGCAGTCCCACCCACACGTCCTGTGTGTTGTCAGCAGTCCCACCCACACGTCCTGTGTTGTCAGCAGTCCCACCCACACGTCCTGTGTGTTGTCAGCAGTCCCACCCACACGTCCTGTGTTGTCAGCAGTCCCACCCACACGTCCTGTGTTGTCAGCAGTCCCACCCACACGTCCTGTGTGTTGTCAGCAGTCCCACCCACACGTCCTGTGTTGTCAGCAGTCCCACCCACACGTCCTGTGTGTTGTCAGCAGTCCCACCCACACGTCCTGTGTGTTGTCAGCAGTCCCACCCACACGTCCTGTGTGTTGTCAGCAGTCCCACCCACACGTCCTGTGTTGTCAGCAGTCCCACCCACACGTCCTGTGTGTTGTCAGCAGTCCCACCCACACGTCCTGTGTTGTCAGCAGTCCCACCCACACGTCCTGTGTTGTCAGCAGTCCCACCCACACGTCCTGTGTGTTGTCAGCAGTCCCACCCACACGTCCTGGTGTTGTCAGCAGTCCCACCCACACGTCCTGTGGTGTGTCAGCAGTCCCACCCACACGTCCTGTGTGTTGTCAGCAGTCCCACCCACACGTCCTGTGTTGTCAGCAGTCCCACCCACACGTCCTGTGTGTTGTCAGCAGTCCCACCCACACGTCCTGTGTTGTCAGCAGTCCCACCCACACGTCCTGTGTGTTGTCAGCAGTTCCAGTCACGCGTCCTGTGTGTTGTCAGCAGTCCCACCCACACGTCCTGTGTGTTGTCAGCAGTCCCACCCACACGTCCTGTGTTGTCAGCAGTCCCACCCACACGTCCTGTGTGTTGTCAGCAGTCCCACCCACACGTCCTGTGTGTTGTCAGCAGTCCCACCCACACGTCCTGTGTTGTCAGCAATTCCACCCACATGTCCTGTGTTGTCAACAGTCCCACCCACACGTCCTGTGTTGTCAGCAGTCCCACCCACACGTCCTGTGTTGTCAGCAGTCCCATCCACACGTCCTGTGTTGTCAGCAGTCCCACCCTCACGTCCTGTGTTGTCAGCAGTCCCACCCACACGTCCTGTGTGTTGTCAGCAGTCCCACCCACACGTCCTGTGTGTTGTCAGCAGTCCCAGTCACACGTCCTGTGTGTTGTCAGCAGTCCCACCCACACGTCCTGTGTTGTCAGCAGTCCCACCCACACGTCCTGTGTTGTCAGCAGTCCCACCCACACGTCCTGTAGTGTCAGCAGTCCCACCCACTCGTCCTGTGTTGTCAGCAGTCCCACCCACACGTCCTGTGTTGTCAGCAGTCCCACCCACATGTCCTGTGTTGTCAGCAGTCCCACCCACACGTCCTGTGTGTTGTCAGCAGTCCCAGTCACTCGTCCTGTGTTGTTAGCAGTCCCACCCACACGTCCTGTGTGTTGTCAGCAGTCCCACCCACACGTCCTGTGTGTTGTCAGCAGTCCCACCCACACGTCCTGTGTGTTGTCAGCAGTCCCACCCACACGTCCTGTGTTGTCAGCAGTCCCACCCACACGTCCTGTGTGTTGTCAGCAGTCCCACCCACACGTCCTGTGTGTTATCAGCAGTCCCACCCACACGTCCTGTGTGTTGTCAGCAGTCCCACCCACACGTCCTGTGTGTTGTCAGCAGTCCCACCCACACGTCCTGTGTGTTGTCAGCAGTCCCACCCACACGTCATGTGTGTTGTCAGCAGTCCCACCCACACGTCCTGTGTGTTGTCAGCAGTCCCACCCACACGTCCTGTGTTGTCAGCAGTCCCATCCACACGTCCTGTGTTGTCAGCAGTCCCACCCACACGTTCTGAGTTCTCAGCAGTCCCACCCACACGTTCTGTGTTGTCAGCAGTCCCACCCACACGTCCTGTGTGTTGTCAGCAGTCCCAGCCACTCGTCCTGGGTTGTCAGCAGTCCCACCCACATGTCCTGTGTTGTCAGCAGTCCCACCCACACGTCCTGTGTGTTGTCAGCAGTCCCACTCACACGTCCTGTGTTGTCAGCAGTCCCACCCACACGTCCTGTGTTGTCAGCAGTCCCATCCACACGTCCTGTGTTGTCAGCAGTCCCACCCACACGTCCTGTGTTGTCAGCAGTCCCACCCACACGTCCTGTGTGTTGTCAGCAGTCCCACCCACACGTCATGTGTGTTGTCAGCAGTCCCACCCACACGTCCTGTGTGTTGTCAGCAGTCCCACCCACACGTCCTGTGTGTTGTCAGCAGTCCCAGCCACTCGTCCTGTGTTGTCAGAGTCTCAGCTACTCGTCCTGTGTTGTCAGCAGTCCCACCCACACGTCCTGTGTGTTGTCAGCAGTCCCACCCACACGTCCTGTGTTGTCAGCAGTCCCACCGACACGTCCTGTGTGTTGTCAGCAGTCCCAGCCACTTGTGCACAGTCTCTGGGCAGTGTGGTTTGCTAAGTTTGAAATTCCTGCCATTTTCAAAGTCGTTTTAAACGCATTTTCCTCTCAACACAGTATTTTCAATAGTAGAAAAGCCAGCACACAGTATTTCCTTCATGACACGTTCTTAAGGGAGGAGGAGAAGGGAGGGGGGGGGGGGGGGGGGGGGGGGATCTTATTGGAAAAACGCTGCCACAGTAAACAATAGAGAATCTTTCAAAAGCTAGAACAGAGGCATAGTTGAATAGCATATATCCGTACCCGTAACCAGGTAACAATGTTAAGGTCCTCAACAGCGACCGACGTTGATCAACAGTCACAGCAGCAAAAGAAGGAACCTCTCAACTCATTTTACCCTGCATATGCGCCGTGTTGAAATTGTTATGGTGGTGGGTGTTTTTGTCACACTTGTGATTATATGAGAATGATGACAACAGTGAAGACAATGCTACGTCCGTTATGCATCTGGTTGATGATGATGATGATGCTGCTGCTGCTGCTGCTGCTGCTGCTGCTGCTGCTGATGATGATGATGATGATGATGATGCTGCTGCTGCTGCTGATGATGATGATGATGCTGCTGCTGCTGCTGCTGCTGCTGATGATGATGATGATGACGATGATGATGATCGATATGGCAGAGGTAGTGATGGTAAGGACAATGATGAGCAGGAGGAGGAAGAGGAGGACGTAGATGCACTGTACGCGGGCGACATGGCGACTTACAAAACAATTTACTCTGGAGGAAATGTTTGGGGGGTATTTCACCCCAGGTCGCCGCTGTGCAGTATCCAAGAACAGGTTTTATTTCTCAGTAGGAAAGGCAATCCAGGTGAAAAGCACTTTGCTCGAGGACGCAAATCTAGCATCCCAGCAGCTACGAACACCCAACATATGTGCCTCAAAGCCACCGCAGGCAACTCTTTCAACACTGGACTGGAACAGTGACTCTTGTGATGATCAATCTCTTCTGCGATGTTCTGTCTGGATGAAAATGTATAAACTTTTCCCCTGCAATACTTTACTTTCAGTATGAACACATTAAATGCGGCTACACTACACAGGGAATGGCGCTAAGGTGTCTTCCTCACTTGAATAGCCATAGCGCCAATTTTGACAGTCGCCGCTGCTACAGTTGGTGCTGGCTGGAGAGCTTGGTACCCATATTTCCACATCAGTCATAGGCTGTCATCAGGGGGGCATTGCAGGACATGCTGTATAGAGGCACTGGGAATGCAATAATAGATTGGTGCTCGGGTTTCACTTTTGGGAGCACCAGTTCTATCTGCAGCGAAGAACTTTTGCAGGGGGCATGACATCTGCGATAATGTCCACAATTGCTTTGACTCTAAAGGCCCATAACTGTCAGTAGATAGCGCTCATTGCTCTGCCGTGCTTAACGGTGCGAGGAAAGCGAGTAAAGGTCTCCACATAAAACTTTATAGCGACGTAGCTTGTGCAAACTAGAGAGCACTTGGAGAACGCAAACCTCCGCCGAGTAAGCCATCATGCGGCATAATTCAAGCAGTGCGTTCTGTTTGCCGGGCCTGACGCAACATGGCAGTTTTAGCGCTGCTAGTGGTCCATGGAGGTACGCCCGAGATGTGGCCTGTATAATTTAAGACGTTGTTCCGCGCAGCTCATGAACGTTACTTTATAACACTTTACAGCGGTTGAATAGACTGCTGGTCTTCCAAGACCTCTATGATTCAGACAGCATGTTCTGCTAGCAAGACCTGATGCTACGAAGTTTAGTTAATTTTAGCGCCTGTTAGCGGTCTCAGTGTGGAACGCCTACGCCAGCTTGCAGCTACGACGTTGCGCCGGCCTAGGCGATATCATTTTTATTTGTGGTTGTAATTCCAATGGAAAACAACAGATAACCTCCAAAAGTTCACGTATGTTGTACGTCGAGCAAAGTGCTTTTTTAACACGTAAAAGGAGATAAAAACCGCTGGCGCTGAACCTCCAGGTTTTGGCATATTAAAAAATAAATTTAAAAAAGATCGGGTTCGAACCCGCAACCTCTCGAGAAGAACTCTCTCTCTCTCTCTCTCTCTCTCTCTCTCTCTCTCTCTCTCCTCCCCCCCCCCCCCCCCCCCCCCCCCTCCTGTACTCCCTTCCCTTATCTCGAGCCGCCGCTCCTCTCCCGGTGGCGGGCATTGTTCTGTCAGTTTTGATCATGTCACGCATTTCGCCATTCCATGAATGGCGTATTTGGGGAGGCACTCTGGAGTGTACGACCTTAAAAAACCACTTTCTCTTCAAGCCTCGATTCTGAAAATTTGATACATTCAATCGGACCTAACTTCCAGTTAGTGTGCAAAATTTCAAGGAAATCCGTCCAGTAGTTTTTGAGATATAAGCCGTGGAGTCGGGACAGACAGACACACACACACACACAGACAGATAAAGTCTGTAGGACCTCCAGTAAACCTGGAGGGATAATATCCTAATCTCTCCGCCTGCCTCTCTACCGACTTACCACCCTCCCCGTCTGTCTGCTTGCTTGCCTGCCTGCCTAGCTGCCTGCCGGCCTGCTAACTTGTTTGCCTGTCTGATTGCTTTTCTTTCTGCCATCCTCTCTGCATGTCTGCGTACCTGCAATTCGACGCGTTGTTCTACTGGTCTTGCGTGGATGTTTACCTCTGTCAACGAGGCAGTGTAGCGGCCAAAAGTTACTCCCGGCCAAAAGTTACTCCGGAAGTCATCGCAGAGTTATCTGCTCGGCTCTCTCTTTATGCGATTTACCGCTCCTGCACCTGTTCTTCGCATGGAATATATTCCGACAAACGACGCATTAGTTGCTTTACGAGGTTTTGGTGCATTTGTGTAGTTTAACACATGATGTAGCGTTCAAAAAAGTTTTTCCCCGTGTAAAGCCGTCTCCCCTGCCGGAAATAATATGGGAGTCACCTCCCTGTAGTCTATTTGTAGTCTGGTTTTATAAAACGCGACCATTGACTGACTTGGCACGCCCGGGGAGTTATGCTAAGATCCGGCCGCGTTAATATATCTGCGTTTTGTGACAAACGTCTTGCTCGGCGGTACTGTACTCCATGCACCTTAACGGTGCGCGTGATTCGGGTGTAATCTTAAGCTAAACGACGTTCCGAATGTTTCCGACTTCGACCATTTCAGCAGCGCCAATAAACGTCGTTTAGCTTAAGATTACACCCGAATCACGCGCACCGTTAAGGTGCATGGAGTACAGTACCGCCGAGAAAGACGTTTGTCACAAAACGCAGATATATTTACGCGGCCGGATCTTAGCATAACTCCCCGGGCGTGCCAAGTCAGTCAGGCGGAGTGGCGGGTGCCGTCTCTTTTTAGAGTGGAATTCTCAGCACGTCCCGAGCAGATAACTCTGCGATGACTTCCGGAGTAACTTTTGGCCGCTACAGGCAGGCCATTCACGCTTCACCCACGTCCACCCTGCTTAATGCCATTCCTCTACATACATTGCAACTTGCTCCTGCTTCTTCTCCAGCCTCGCTCTTCCAGAAAATGTATCAAAAACTCATTAACTCTTTTCTGACACCTGGGTTTGGTTACGCGCGACGTGATAGCGACGAACGCAACACATTGGGCACGGCGAGTGAGGCGGCCATTTGCCAACGAGGAAAGAAAAACGTCTGAGGCAGTAAATAGTAATTGATAGTTAATCCTGGGTGCTGCATCAGAGTACAGTGGCGCTTTCTGCAACAGTATTGCAGGCAGACGGCTGTCACTGCAGGGAGGGGAAGTGATGCTGGGAAGTAATGACGGACCGCGCAGATGCACTCAAGCCCAGCAGGTGGCACCACAGTGGGTAGGGTGCCACCTGGCATTGCTTTATCTGACGACTTCTCACACTCTCCAGCTCTCCAGCCTGGAAGTATATATGCACGTGTGCACGCACACACAAACACACACACACGCACACATACACGCAATCTCTCTCTCTCTCTCTCTCTCTCTCTCTCTCTCTCTCACACACACACACACACACACACACACACACACACACACACACACACACACACACACACACACACACACACACACACACACACACACACACACACACACACATGAGCTTTTCCATTAATACACTGTTGGTTGCATTCTGAATTAACTACCGATTGAAGACAATTTCTGAAATGGATTAAACCGAGTAAGGTATAAGAACTGTGCTCACCCAATAGATTTTCAAGTATTGTGCGGAACAGCCTCCTTGCATTGCGACGACGGTTCGCCAAGCTTGTTCCGTAAGTAACGAACATTTCTTTACTACCGTCTGTTGCACTTGATTATGTACTGAACAAATCCTTCATTTGATGAACGTTCGAGTTTCACGATTGTGTGACGATCACCACTGACTCACGGGAAAATAGTCGAGGAATACCTAAATTCGACCCCCCAACACTCAACCATGGAGAAAGGGATGAATTCATTAATATATTCTATCCATGAACTATTAATGCTGAGAAAGTCGACGGTTCGATTCCCCGCCTGCGTTGTGGACAGAGTTAAAGAGCTTGGAATTGTAGCAGGCTCTCAAAAACGAAGACGCTGCAGGGGAGGAAAAAGGAAGAGGAAGAAAATAAAAGTAAAAACTACGGCCTTCCCTCGCCCAGCGTCTCCTCGCAGGCAAGGTCCAAATTTTCAAATCTTGTTCAAGTCCCTCCAAAGAAATTATCACCAAGGCTGCAGGTTGCGATCTGGAACTCTCAGTCTGTTGTTAACAAGACCGAGGAAGTATTCGACACAATTAGGGAAGACGAAATCGATATTCTGCTA
This sequence comes from Theodoxus fluviatilis, assembly GCA_034096865.1. Classification (NCBI taxonomy): domain Eukaryota; kingdom Metazoa; phylum Mollusca; class Gastropoda; order Cycloneritida; family Neritidae; genus Theodoxus; species Theodoxus fluviatilis. The sequence goes on along the minus strand of JAWQFJ010000253.1, from coordinate 726 downwards.
ATAACAGAGTCGTGGCTAAGCAAGGAAGGAGACGAGGCGGTCATTGCCTCGATGACACCACTGGGTTACACACTCAAATCCTTTCCCAGGCGCTCTGGACGTGGCGGTGGTATAGCTATCATCCATCGCAGCTGCTTAAACATCGAGCAGCTTCTGTCACTGACCCAGTGCACTAGCGCGTTTGAATCAGCGGCCATCGTCTTAAACCAGAATGGGAGATCAATGCATCTCATCGTTCTCTTCAGGCTCCCTCCTTCGAGGAAAAACAGATCTCCGCCATCTTCCTTTCGAGATGAGTTTTCCAGTCTCCAGGAGGCGACACAGGTCATCAGCAATGATTTCATAATCATGGGAGACTTCAACATCCATTATGATAACATGAACGACAGACAGACAAAAGGCATGATGAAACTGTTGCACGATCACAACCTGAAGCAGCATATTGAAGTGGCCACGCACAAGTCAGGTCACACATTGGATTGGGTGGTCAGTAAAAAGACTGCAGTGCGACAGCTAACTGCATAGTACTGGACAAGGCCCTCTCCGATCATTGCATCATTTACGTGGAGATAGAGCTACACGTGAAGAGACGACAAAAAATAACAACTAGGAATAGGAATCTCAAACAGATCGACACTGCCGCACTTAAAACAGAGCTCCTTGAGTCAGAACTCTCTCGTCTAGCTCCCAGAAACATTGATGAACATGTGAAACTTTTCCTGACCA